>JAUCNO010000044.1:11464083-11474950 GCA_032353835.1 Enteromius viviparus
TAATGAGCTGATGAGTTGAATCAGGTGTGTCTGATAAGGGAGATATGCAAAATGTGCAGGGCAGGGGTGCCTGTAAGACAGGTTTGAAAACCACTGGTTAAGAGCTTTTTAAAAAGGACTACCTTGGGAGCAGAAATGGTGCTTCTGTACAACTCCATTTGTGTCTTTTCATGCGATCTGCTCACACCAGGTTGGGGTTCACCTTTATCTATCTCGGTCCACCAGTCAGTCAAAATTTAAAGGTCAAAATGACCTGTTGTAGTGTAAAAAAAAAAAAAAAAAAAGTGTAGGAAAGGCACAGAATTTGTATGCCATTCTGAACAACTCGCATACTGTAGATGACTAGCAAGCCTTAATTGTGCTATACCATTTGAGACCCTGGACAACAAAACAAGTCATAAGTGTTAATTTTTTTTAAATGAAGATTTATACATGATCTGTAAGGTGAACAAATAAGCTTCCCATTGATGTATGATTTGGGATGGATAGGGCAATATTGGACCAAGATACAACTATATGAAAATTTGAAATCTGGGGGTACAGAAAAATATAAACGCTGAGAAAATCACCTTTAAATTTGTCCAAATTAGATTTTTTCAATGCATATTACTAATCAAAAATTAAGTTTCAGTAAGAAATTGACAAAATACCTTCATGAAACATGATATTTACTTACTACCCTAAGGATTTTTGGCAAAAAATTTTTTTATAATTTTGACCCAAACAATGTATTTTTGGCTATTTCTACAAATATAGCCCAGCAACTTAAGACTGGTTTTGTGGTCCAGGGTCACATTTGTAATGATCAAACTTGTTTTTTCCAGTGCAGAATTTGATAAATCACAAATTCTGTAGACATTTCCGATTTTTCTTTTAGGTAAGACTTTATCAAGCCAACGTTTAAAGCAAGGCTTAATGAATTTTCCTTTTCAAGATACTTTTGCATCAGTATAAAGGCATGCCGACCAACTGTGTGATTAAGTTTCATATCCAGGCACTGCTATAACTCTATATAAGCCATACATAGTCAGTGCTACGCAATATTTTCACCAGGCATGCTGTATTAAATTTCAATAAGATAGCGATAGAGCAGAGCCTTTCTCAATTTAGAAGCATTTCACAAGTTTTCTTGTGATAATGAATTTTTTATTGCCATCTCTGGCATGATGAATGGATGTGTCTATGGCATGTCTACAGGAATATCCATTATGTGGTGCCGTGACACAACGCTTAGATCCGCTCTGTAGAGAATGCTCACACGACCAGCTTTGACATCAATTAAACAGCCTTACAGCTCAGGGGCATGTGGAGCAGCCAAACGCTCGTCTCCGCGAGGACACATCACCCGGGAGGGCCAGATCAGAGCGCAGGAGGGATCACAGTTCACTAAGTCCCTTTCTGTGGCCAAAATGGCACGATGATTTGTCCTGTGCCAGTTTGAGCGTGAGTGTTTGATCGATAACCGGTGCCTTGCCATCATTATTCTGATGTCTGTTTGAATGGATGAGAGGAGGCAGGCAAAGAAAAGAGAACGGGGTGGTGGAGGGTGTAATATGAAGCGTGAGTCTGAAGACTGAAGAGCGTGGAAATTGAACGGCACTGGATCCAAGGCCAAGCTCTTGAAGTGGCTGAGTTTTAACCCAGGGCTCTCCTATAACCATATGTCTGCTTGTTGCTTGCACAGATGCTGCTCAAACAAGTTATTATTTGACAAGTGCTACTGGCCAAAATTGACCAGCCTGGCCTTTGCTATTATATTTTAGAAGCGGTCAAGCGGCTGATCATGACTCCGTACAGGAGAAAATGATTTCTGGGGGCCAATGAGGCTAAGCTGTGGTTTGCGATCCTCGTGGCTCCCATTTTCCTTTGCTATCATCTCGAGCATGTAATTTCAAAACTTGTAACAACACGGTGGGCTTAGTAATCAAAGCTCTTATGAACATTGCACGAACAGCAGATGAGGTTCCAATCTGTGCCAATTTCAGCACTTGGATATATATCACATAAAAACAATCAACAGAGCGTTGTATATGACAGGCTGAGATGACAGTGACAGGGCAGACAGCCATGGCAGACATTAAATGAAAGAGATACGGTGCCCTAGGAAGCAAAGCAAGCTATTTCTCACACAGATAATTAAAAAGTGGGACTGGGCACGTCTTTGAAATGCTGTTTTTCTTAATAGTCAAGTTGACCTTTGCTTTGCATGGGAACATTTTGAAATAGCTGACATGACAGAGATGAGAACATGGGCCATTTGCACAACAATCACCTGTGTCTAAGTACAGTGTGGGAGGCTTTGTATGCAGAAGTAAACAGTTTCAAAATATGCTATTCTTTTTTACATACGGACTGTTTGTAATGTTTTTTTTTTTATTGGTGTGGAAAAAATTGCTAAAGTGCAAGTAAAATTTAGGTTTTATTTTTTATTTTTTTTTACAGTGTATACAGTACATTCATGAACTACCAACCTGATCTCACGGCAATTCGTACATATATTACGAGGTGGCTAATTCGTACAAATTTGTACGACCTCACTCATACAAATTCATACGATTTATTCTAAATCGTACATATTTTACGAGATGGCAATTCGTGTGAATTTGTATGTCCTAAACACAACCCCGCCCCTAAACCTACCCATCACGTGGTTTTAGACAAATCGTACGAAATCGTACAAGTGAGGTCGTATGAATTAGTACGAATTGGCACAAATTTGGCACCTCGTACGAATATGTATGAATTGCTCATGAGACTGTGTTGCAACTACATAATTCCAAACACTCAGATTCAGTTTTATATCACATGATTAAATATTTATTATATATATGCAAATGGTTAGCTGCATAGAAAAAGTGTGTGGGGGGAGACATGGCAAAAATAAAAAATGTATATAAAATACAATTTTTTTTGCTGTTGCTTTCATTACACCATAGTTTAGGTGTCTGGATTTGATTTTGCTCCCTTTGTTGACATTTGATTTCACATTTTCTTCTGGGTTGGAAGGACAAGCTTGGCAGAGACAGAACTAATGCATCAGAGACTCCAGTGGCTGGACAGCTCGCAACTTCTGCATGATGGATAAAGCTGCTTTTTCTCCAATCATCCTCCTTGACTGAGTGCTGGGCTGAGTGATGTTGGGTTGGAGTATAGGTTTGGTTCTGTGACTAAGATAAAAGAGCCATCTCATCTTACTCATGGTCTGGTTCAGATTGCATTTCCTTCTCTCGCTGAAGATGCACCCTGGGTTATGGCTGCAGATGCTGATGTACAGTGAGGAAGATGCTTTCAGTTTCTCAAAAAGACTTTTAGCCGAATACTGCAACCTTTTTGCTACATAGCAAAGCTGAATCAATATACTCATTAAATCACTGATGTCTACAACTGTAAATTATAAACATTCACTGATATCTGCAACTGGAAATCCTTCACACCCTTTTCACACTTCGAGAACTTCAGACGTCTTTAAAAAATTATAATTTATCTGACACGGAAAGACAATACAATACAATTATTTGAGGTTTTGGTTTCTGTAAACATATGAAAAATATGATAATGTGAAAAAAATATTTCTATGACAATTTAACAACTGTTTAGATTTAATATATACACAGCGTTCTGCCATGAAACTCTAGATGGTACAGTCTGGTACAGTACATCTAACTCAATCTGACATTATGACATCATTGTCACATGACCAGCTGATTAGTTCTCTCCTGTATTGGTAGCCCAAGTTTGCTGTTCAACACTCAAATGCTTGGCAAATGCTTGCTGTAGCAGCTGAAACCGTCCACCTTCCCCCACTCCATCTGTATAGGTGATAATGTATGCTATGGGGGTTATTGAAGTGCAGCAGCAGTATTTCTTACATGCTCACACTAGCATGCTGTGGATTTATTGGCAGTAGCAAGCCTCTGTACTTGCTCCAAAGCATTTAAAGCAGTGAAGCCGATCGATTCCGCCAAGAAGAAATACATTAACATTGTCATGTCAATTACCTCTGAGAGTGGTCCTGACAGAAAGATATTTCTCTTTAGAAGTCTTTGATAAATAGAAAGAAATGCATTTTTATTTGTTCTTTATGTTTACATTTGTATATGTTTTTTAACACTAACATCAATTCAATGACATCTTTAATTATCATCTTGTCAAATTAAAAAAGTTATTTAAAAAAGTGAATGAATGAAAATCTTATTTTAAAGTCTAAGGTTAAGTCAGTAGCTGTTCAGAAATGTCAATTCAATGACATCTTTAATTATCATCTTGTCAAATTAAAAAAGTTATTTCAAAAAGTGAATGAATGAAAATCTTATTTTAAAGTCTAAGGTTAAGTCAGTAGCTGTTCAGAAATGTTCAGTAGCTGTTTTGATATATATAAACCACTTTACAAAAAAATAAAACTAACTTGAGAAATATAAATGACAACAAGCTTGTCTATCCCAGACTGCTTTATTTGTCCGATTCGGCCCATAGCTCATAGCCTGATCATGCCACCGTCTCATACACTGTCATTTTGCAAGGCTCATCTGCTGCCCCAAGGCATGCAAGCGAAGCTGTAAAAGTAAAACCACTTTTTTGGCTAGCTAATAATGATGATGATAAATATAGCTCAAATGTTTTGTGGATATGAGGATGTTGTACTGTTAACACCCGTCTTACAATGCGTTTTTTTGTTGTTGTTTTTTTTGCAATATGCACACAGTTACCATATGCATCACAGCATTTTTTGTCAGTTCAGTATTTCACACATACTCGTGTAGCCCAAGGGTTAGATTTTCTCATCCGTTTGTAAAAATGTGATACCCGAGGATTATTTGCCCCTGTGAATCTAAGTGTTATCTAGCCTCACTTACACAAAAAAGGTTAAAAGTGATCGGTAAATATAGACATGCAGGTGTGACTGTGTAATAATCTACAGAAATAATTCTGAAAAAAATATTCAAGTTGTAAAAATAGGCCAATAAACTTTTATATACATAACAGATGTGGATCAAACATGACAGAATCTGTTTAAATTAATTGGTAAGTGAATGATGTGCATTAAAACCTACCACCACCTACTGGTTGTTTTAGTAGCCTGTTATAGCCTATTTATTTTTATTTTAATAATTTCATATTAAAACATTAAAACCCATTTATCATTATGAAATTTGATGCCTTTCTACCAAAATTGATGTGTGATCAGAACAATTATTTAATCAGCACAAATTTAATCTATTGACAGCCCTGAAAATGATTTCATATCTGACAACGCAGTTCATTGGTTTGTGCTCTCTGTAAATGTATTTTAGAGTTTGGTTTGCTTCATTTATGAGTTGTTCAGACTCTTCTTCCTCGCTTCCTTGCGTGGGTACACTTTGTTTGAATTCACAATTAGGCCTATTGTTTTTTTCTCTAAATTAGAAGAGCATATAAATGTTTCATCACTTTCCCATTGTATTGCTGATCTTTTCGAAATGTGGTGATGTGAATAAGAAGGATGGCATTTGCTTTGTGTGAATATGCTATTTTGTTTTATGCTAAATGTTTGTTCCATGCTAAATTTGTCCAGAACAGTGCAAGATTCTGTAGTGCGTTGTTATGCACAGAATGCACAAAAGAAGAACAAAGGCTGCCTTATGTGCATAATGAATCCCATCGGCACAAAATGTGATTGTCTCTACATCCATATCAGTAAATTGAGAGCTATTATTCTTCAATTATTTACATGTTTGCAATCGCTTGAGTGCTGCAACTATGAGGTCGATCTATATAGCAGACTCGAGTACAGGCACAAAGGGACGTTTTGCCTCCCCTGAGACGTGCTGCTCTTGATGTCAAACGAATGCCTCCTTTAAATGCTTATGGGTTCGTTTAGGTCGAGAGATTGTGAGTACCCTTGTGAGTACTGGCACGCAAGGAGATATTCTTATTCGCTCAAGGGCAACAGCATATATAAAATATTATTAATAGCAGGTGTATCGTTATATGCAGGTTACATATGCTAGTAGCCAGGTGGTGACAAGCGTCTTTATGAGTGAGTCATTTGAATCATTTGCTCATGCGATTAGTTCACACCTGCTGATTCATTCAGGAACAAAACAAATATGAGCTAGTGAGTCATTAATTCATGACCTGTTTAGTGTCGTGCTTTTGCTAATTTGTTCACTGTCTTTTACTGCCTTTAAAATTTTATAAATGCTAGATGCATTCCATGGTGGAAAGGCATCAATGCATGTCTTTAATCAATGGCTTTTTCAGCAAGTGAGTCTGATCTTTACCGTGAGACGCTCGACCATTTATTTTCTTTGGCGAAACGAACAACACTAAAATGGCAATTTTGTATCCAAAATGTAAATTACTCACTATTAACATCTTGTTTAAGAACTGCTGTTTAAAACCAGCCGATTACCTGCTTTTGATTAAAGGTTTAACTGACAGAGTTAAGTTGTTGTTATGAGCTTACGATAATGGAATGATCTGTGTCGTGAACATCAGATGTTTACAAAGACTTGACTGATGGTACTAATAAGGTAAATATAATAGTTTAGCATAAATAAATAAAAGACAAAACATTGCTACTGTAATGTAATAGTATTCTGAAACAAACATGTTTAAAATGCAACTTGATGAGACTTTGATGTGACTTGGTTTTAATAAATGATACTTGCTTACTGACAATCTCAACTGAGGTAAATTATATTTTTACACGTCTTTTACTTAGAGCGTCGAAGTGTCAAATAAATTGGATTTTACATTGGACTAAAAAGTGAGACGTCTGCCAGGGATTTAAAAATGTGCAAATAGGCTTTTTCATTTATTCTTTATTTAAACACATTTCCCTCGTCTGACCTCTAGATTAAAAACTGGTCCTGACATTAAAGACTTTGAAATGTCCTACGCAGCAGGTTAACGGCATGTGAACTTTCGGAGATCTTAGGTGAGAAACTGAACATGGCTTTTATTGCTTGCTAAGTTCCAGATCTGGTCTCTTGACCTTTTGCAGTTTTTGGGAGGCCCTGTCAAGTGAATTAATTGCCCAGTGACACACATTGCAGCTGGATCAGTCCCACGCCAGCCTAGCCCAGCAAGCTCCATTAATTACATTAGTCCTTTCCGAACAGTCGGTATGTCGTTTCAGCCTGCTTCTCCAAAAAAGTATGTGTGTCAGTGGACATTTTTTTTTTCTCTTCAGCAAATGCATGTGTGAATGATATAAGAGAAAGGCAACTCTCAGTAAAGCCATTTCCAAGTGTATTTCAGAGGTTGGAAGGCACCCGAAGAATTCTCTCTTTCAACACACCATCAAACCAAGCAACTCAATATCAAGCCTATGCAGAAACCAAATACAGCCTTGGGACCCAAATTAAGGTAACTAAGAGAAAAAGTATAATCAAAACACATCAGGAGTTTGGTTGCGATTAGCAGCGTGTTGGATGCTGAGAAGCCCTGGGTGTGTGAGTTGCTTTCCATCCTTCGGTTCTTCCTCTGCTGTTTAAAATCCCTTTGAAGAGGACCATTCCCTGTTGACCCGTTCGCTAGACTAATGAGAGTAATTTTGTAGCCTTGACATCCCCAAACCCACCCCTTCCATCATACTCTGCTCCCACACAGTCCTACCTCCTACTGTTTAATTGGCTAAGATCTGGTTCCAGCAGCTTTTATGTGATTTGCACGTGGCTTGTATCTGTTGTTTCCCTATCAAGTTCTGATGTTTAAAGCATGACGTGTCAGTGCATCTGATGATCCATAATTCGAAAGTTTTTCTGCTCTTAAACAAATGGTCTAGCGCACGTCATGTTCATGCAACTGGATGGTATTTTCTTCACTGATAAGGATATGCACTGGATTGTAGAGTGCTCTGACACTGAAGTAAGTTTTCTGAGGCACTTGTGTGAAGTAGCCCTAATGTGCTTCAAACTATCTCTTATTACACAACCTCAAGAGATTCAGTACAAATAACAGAAAGAAGATACAATGACAAGGTCATCTCTCTGTAGTTTGGAAATTGCTGTGGTATTTTGCCTTAAGGAACAGAAACAGATTTTTTATTTCTGATATGGGATAATATTATGAAGCAGATTTTCCTAGTTCACAACTGTTGTACAAAAAGGTCAAATAAAGTTTTGATATTTATTAGGGCTGTCAATAAATATATGCTGATCAGTTAATCACATTAAAGGAATAGTTCACCCTCAGGTCATCCGAGATGTAGATGAGTTTGTTTATCCGTTAGTAGAGATTTGGAGAAATTTAGCATTACACAGCTGATATAAATATTACATAAATTCAAGACATGTAATCCACGAGTCACCTTTTCTAAATACTGTATGTACTGTACATATCCTGCACTGTTTTCAAGTGAAAACAGTCAAATAAATATGTTTGGATTTTGTATGGATTTTGACGTGAGAGGAGAACAGATGATTTTCATTATCTAAGAGGAACTGTCTTCATCAGAAGAATGTTTTGAAGTTGCACTAATGATGGATTTGTTTCTTACAAACACACAGCTTTTCACTTCACATTATAAACTGAAGTTCTGGGGATTATTGTGATGTTTTTTATTAGCTGTTTAGACTCGGATGGCACCCATTCATCAGTTGGTGAGCAAGTGATTTAATTAAATTTAGTGACTAAATTTCTTCAAATCTGTTCCAGTGAAGAAGAAAAAAAAACTCATCTACATCTTAGATGGCTCGAGGGTGAGCTACTTTTAAGCAAATTTGAATTTTTGGGTGATTACATTCTAAATATTTGCTGAGAAAATACCTCAAATGGTTTTAATTTTAGAGAAATGTGGATTTGAGAGTCATTCACATTGGTTTTAATTGCATATCATAAACATATCCCTAACCTTTAGAGTTGGGGGCTGTTCACAATACTCAAGTTATGGTTTTTAGGCTGTGCTTTTAAAAATGTGCACTTGCTGTTGGGTCACATCCTGCTCGTTACTTGTGATTTATTAACACATCATTATTTAAGCAAACACAGTAAATGTACAACTCTATTATTTATTGATTTTTTTTTGTTAGATTAAACTCTAGGCCTCAGGCTTGAGAATCTTCAGAATATAATATCTTGAGAAGATAAGAGCAGTTGAGAAGGGAAAAAAATGACATTTTGGACAATCTCCAGACTTGTGATTAGCATGTATTGCATCATGGATTAATGGCAAAACTTATGGTGATGCCACTGAGCCTCAGCCTTAAGGGAGCCAGATGTAAAAGGGACAAAAAAGACTGAACAGCTGAATCTGCCATGATTTGGCGCTCATCACAGCCCTGCCTAAAAATAGAACCCAAATCAGAATTTCAAATGAATCTCAGTGTTTGAAGATCAGTTATGTCCACAGGATACATTCTCCTGTTAATTCTCTCACTCTCGCATCCACTTTCTCATTTACATCAGGCAAGTGACAAATGATTGCAGTATTTTTTGTCCCTGATATGTAGTGCCTCTTTCAATTTAGAAAAAATATGCAACTCCAAATATACTACACAATAAATACTGAAGACAAACTTCTCTTGGGGAGGAAAAATACATGCAGAAACACAAGTGGGTCATGCAAAAAAGTCAGCCTGAGCTTGTCTGGAGAGAATTTTCCATCTGAAAGTTATAGGTGTACATAAAAAGTATACAGTAGGTGGGTTACCATTGACGTAATCTGTATATAATATTGCACTGCGTTTTTTGTTGTCTTTCTGATACTGATAAGAAAACAAAAAGGGATGTGACTCTGCTTTATCATCAGGTAGAAATAAATATACCATGATTGAGAAAAATGATGGGTAGAAGTGCTACAATAAAGACAGAAACATTATAAATTCTAATCTATTTAATGGCAAAGTATGACTGCCTTTGTATTTTTAACAAGATTTTCCTTGCAAGGAAATCATGCTGTTCTGGGCACCGTGTCATGAAAAAGTTCCCTATAGATGAGCTTTGAGGGTCCCCTTTGTAACAGGTTCATCATCCTCGGTTTTTAACTCTGCATTTCCTTAAGAAATAAAAGAACATTTGATGTTGCAATATTTTCATTTAGCCATGAGGATTTCTGATCTGCATCAAACCTTCTGCTTTGATCTGTACAGGAAAATGGAAATTAAAAATGCTGTGAAATATTTTACAGAATCAAGACGCTAGTGCAGTGAAGCAAGAACTGTAAAGTTTGTAAAAGTTTAAAGATATAAGCTGATGGGCAGTAGGGAAATTCAGGCTCAACAGATATTAAAATGTTCCTTGCAGACAAGCAGATAAAGCAGCCTTCTTTAACATTAAGGGAAAAGTGGAAAAATTACCAGTCCAGAAGGAATGAAAGAACAGAATGAGAGATGATATAGAAGCAATGTGGATAAAGCCACTAACACTCACTCAAGATTCAGGACCACATGAATTATGCATTCCTCCATGAGAAGGTGAAATAATCCTCAGTCTCACTTTTTAAAGGTCTTACATTGATAATCCCTTCTTTTACTTCAGAATGGCTGTCTTAGTGTCTTTCTTTTTCTTTATCTCTCTTCTGCTACTACCTTTGCCCTCTGATCATTATTGACTGTGTGGAGTTAAAAATGAATCCCTGGAACTAGATTAGGAGTGAAAATGTTTCTGGATGTACTTTAGTTATAAAGACGCTTGGCCACATGTCAGAGCTCAGACAGTTTCACCAGTTGCCAAACTTTCTTTCCTTTTTAGGGGTTCGTGCGCGTAGCGCAGAAACCCTATTGTAATTGTTAGGATTTTTAGGGGTTCGTGCACGTAGTGCAGAAACCCTATTGTAATTGTTAGGATTTTTATTATTATTATTATTATTATTATTATTATTCTTCCGCCGTAAAACTGATCGTGCAGCCCAAACCGTAAGGCCTACAGACTTGAAACTTTGTAA
>JAUCNO010000044.1:11475050-11487578 GCA_032353835.1 Enteromius viviparus
TTGCCCTCAACCAACTTAAAAACCTTAAAACACTTCAAATGCTCGAACCCCGGCAATTGCTGCTTGCAGCTATATTTTTTTCTGTTTTTGATATTAAAGAAGAAGTTTAATTAAAATAAGTGTTTGTTTGGTCAGTACATTTATATCCGTTTATATACTAGTGTACATAATTCCTTTAGAATTTACTATTATTAAAATAAATTAAAATTGTTATTATTTTTTCTTTTTGGAAAATTAAACCATACTCTACACGGATGTGTCAGATACCCTAGATTGACAATATGATGGTCCCCTAGCAAAGTGTATTTATATGCAGTGAATAAAATGCACATGTACTTGATTTTTCTATTATTTTTGAAATATTTTTTTCCCCCCAGTTGACCACAGACCTACCTGCAGCCCAGTGGGAGTGCCTAAACCAAAAAACTTTGATGTAAGCAGCGCCCAAGGTTTTTATTATTTCACAAGCAAACATCCTGATCCAGTAAGAATGTCAACTAGAATGTCAAAAAAAATAAATAAATAAATAAAAAAATAAAAAATTACCTGTATGTTGAGTTACATTTGCATCTTTTTTGGAAAAAAAAAAAATAAAAAAAATAAAAACACTCATTTAATTTTGTGGAACTTGATTTAATGTACTTCTGGTGTGGTACTCCTGGTTCAGCCAGGCTGAAACCAGGCTGTTTTGGGTCACCATTGACTTCCATAGTAATTTTTTCCCTAATATGGAAGTCAATGGTGACCAAAACAGCCTGGTTGCTAACATTTTTTTAAATATATCTTCCTTTGTGTTCGGCAGCAGAACAAAGAAATTCATACAGGTCTGCTTGAGGGTATATGATGACATCCATATTTTGGTGAACTATTCCTTTAATTTAGAGTTAAAGACTCTAAATGCACATTAAATAAATACAAAAATAAATACAAAAAGTTCAGAATATGTCAAAGCTTCCTTAAAACATTTAGAATATCTGCAGAAATCCAGCATGTGGAAAAATCTCCATAATCCATTCCACTAAATATTTTTTTGTAGCAGATATTAGCGGATAATGGTATTTAAATATTGCATTTAAAAAATATATAACATAAAAACATTGTTTGGCATTTATCAAAATCCGGAAACGTGATATTGGGAGGATTAGCCAAAAACCAGAGAATGTTGCAAAATGAGCAGCAAAAAAGATTAGGAGTTGATACTTTTAATAGACGGATCTGACACATTTGCAAATCCTCATTTTTGCTGTCTATTGTTATCATGAGCAGTGGAGCTGAGCTCAGTGCAGATTGCAGTCATACAGCTCTGTGATGCTGCCCTTTTTGATCCAACAGGAAGTTATTACAAAGCTTGCCTAGGAAAGAATGAGTGACACAATGACAGCATAAAGCAAGAGTTTTGAAATAGAAAAGGGGCTTCAGAATTACTTTAAGGTTTGAAAAAGTGCAAGGATGTTTTTGACGAACGCATTTCTCTTCTCATCCTTCAGTCGGTCTGGCTGTTTTGAAGACTTCCCTCACTATTCACACTCTGTTTGGTAAAGAACGTGATGTAAATACGTGTTGACACTGGAAGCTCAGCTAGAATGGGTGAGGTCGGCTTTACAAATATGTCTGCAGAAAAAACGTCTTCTTTTGATGCTCTTGTATCCGGACAGAGATGATTTTTTCTTGGAAAACTTTTCACCAGTCGAAAGCCATGAGGAAACTGCCTGACTAGCGAGCAACAGTGAGCACTTTGGAAAAGATAAGAACCATTTTTCTCTCCCACCAGAAATTGCAACGGAAGATCTATTTTGTAGAGAACCTTTGGCAACCCCCAAACAGACGTTTTCTGCTGGAGTCTCACTTCCTTTTCCTCCTCGAGTCATTTGTAATAAACCAGCAGTCATTAACTACAGCAATATCTAGCCAAGCACATCTCATGTTTCGAAGATTTCACAGTTTTGATGGATCATAGGAACTTACATCCCCACACGGTTTTTGCTAAGGCTTTCCATGTTTAAAAAGCTGTTCTTTGTTTGTTTTTGTCTTTTTAGAAGTTATCTCTCAGATGAGGGACGTAGTTTCAGCTCCTTCTGTTGTGGTAGGATCTGGCAAACCTGAGAGAACTCCTCATTGTTTTTTTTTTCTTCTTTTTTCATCCAAGGGAATTTAGCGTCGGCGTGAATTATGAGGACTCCCAGCGTGCATCACTGCCTTAATTAAGATGCTTTGAGAAGACTGTCAGCACATACATGTGCTTTGATCTCAGATACGTACAAATGACGCGCCCACGTCTGGAACCAAACGGCATTTCAAACGCCAACCCTTGACTACCACTGCCAACCTCATTACAGAGATCTACCTCTCCTGCACCACACAAATTGTAAACTTTAAGGATTTAGAGAAGAATAAAGCCCACGAATCATCCCTAGAGGTTTAATCTAATCGTTCACATTTTAGCCATCATTCCTTTCAGTTCTAGCCTGGAGTCAGACTGTCTTACACTTTCAATTTCAAATGATCCAAAAACTGGCAGCGAGACTCCAACTGACCTCCACGTGCTTTCAAACGCTCGTTTCTAAACTCAAGGACTGCTTTTAAATTTCTTTCCTGTAATATTCCCCATTGTTCACACTAATTATTTAATTTGACCATTAAGAGAACTAATTAGCCTCTTGGAAAAGTTTCTTATTTTGCTGCTTAGCATTAATTAATTTAAAATCAAGCCAGAACTTTAACAGCTCTTTTGGTTTTAATTAGGGTTATACAGATACTCAAGGTGAAATTAAAATACCCTGGTGATTTAGAGGGACATAGGAGGAACAATCTCAAGTATCAAAATATTGAATCATTTCTAGTGCTGCATTAGCTTTTATCGTTTTATAACAGTAATATCTGACTAATTTGACTACCTTTTTCACAGCAAGCGATGCTTTGCCAGGTGCACTGCAGCATGTGGCTGTTCTCACAAACATAAATGGCTCATCCAAGAGCAAGGCTACAGATTTCTGGGATGTTTTTCTTTTCCCCCTTTAGGCGATCTGAATCACCAGACAGGTCTTGGAAGCATAAATACACATGTGTATGTATAATTCTGTCACTAATTAATTGTGCCTAACTTCAGGCAATAGCTTGCTTTCTGCTTCCAGCACCTGCTATAGTCTGCATGACAAACTTGCTTAACTACAGTACTGGCTTGACAGGAAAACAGCTCAATTTTAGCAATCCTGTTTTTATGTAGCTGACAGTTTATGGTGACTTTTGTAGTTTTTCTCAGAAAGCTCCGTGAGGAGTCTGCTGTGATTTTTTTGCCATCTTCACAAAATTACACTCTGATTTTAAGACATTAGAAAATTGTTAGCTCAACTCAGATCACCTCACACAAACCCAAGTGCTTTTGCATGAATCAAACCAATTAGTCCACGGCGACTCTCTCCTGTGATGACTGTGGTGTTGAGGGTGAAACAAACTCAAAAGCCAAACACATAGCGCACTCAATCATTGTTCTCAGGGACAAAAATCAGCCTTTCATGAGATGGAACATGTCCAGCGGGAATCCAACCTGTGGCTCAAGGAAAAATGTGCTGCCAGGCACTTACTCTAACAAATCTGTTGTCGAACAGTGTGGCTGGCTGCCTCTTCCATTTTGATGATTTCATTCTTTGCCTTTTTGACACAGGTCATTCCCTTGGTTTTCTGAGCTTTTGATTTGCAGATGAGCACAGCAGAGAATTCGACTTATATAGCATGACTATCTTTCGCACCAGTTTCAGAGCAGGATAAATTAAAATGAATATGTGTTAGATAGATGTGGGTTCTGTGCGTTTTGTGTGATGTGATGATTGTGTCATGATTTGAGAGCATCTGTATCTGTTAAATATTCTTTATATTTGATGTTATAATGTTTTTTTCCCCATATCCTAAATGTAGCTTATTTTTAGGTTTAAAATTACATTTCGAAACCCATAAATGGTTTCAGATTTTGGACCCCACTGTTCGTGTTCATGCTTCAGTGGTATTTTTGCATTACAATTCTGTGGAGCATCCTAGGTTTTTCAGAATATATTAAAAATCTGTAAACACTCAGGCCCGGTTTCGGAAACGGGACTAGGCGTTAGTTAAATTAAGATATTTAAGCAACTTTTACAAAAAATGTCTATATAATATTACAGGTGTGCATCTTATCACAGAACAATTACACTGACATGCTTTAAGATATGTCAGAGCAAGATATTTAAATTCTGAGACAGCTCAAACATGCATTTAATCTTGGACTAGCTTAAGCCTTGTCTGTGAAACTGGGGGTCAGTGCTTGAGATTCTAGTGTTTTCAAGCTGCTTTGCCCTCTCGTGTTACCTGTACAGACTTAGCAGGTGGAGCAGTACAGTGACTTCCCCCGAGCTCCTCTTGTGGATTGGCATCCCCAGAGGCTTTGAATTATTCACAGTCTCCAAGAGAGCAGTACCAAATCTCTACCATTTGAGCGGTTCATGTCTGCAACCACTGCAAACACTTCTCTGTCACTTTACCTTGAATGACAGTACACCCGAAACTTCTCCACATGGAAGCTGTAGCATTCACTTTGTTCCCAGAGATTCTCACTTTCCATGGTTCGCTTTTTTGAAGTCAAGCTTTGACAACCCCTGGGATCTCCACTGTGTGCTGTATGTTTATGCTCTGAGCCATTCGCATGCCATTGTTGACAGTCTTTTGAACTACACAATTGCACAAACTTTCTTTCTCTTATTTGTCTCACATTCAGGAGTCAAACAGTGAGCTGGAAATTAACTGCAGCGCAATTTAATACAGCCAAAAAATCTCTGGGAAGAACTCTACATATGTGCTGTACTTCTCGACAGATGAGGAAAATGCTGTTGATGGTGGTGAGTAAATATTAAAATCATTGTTATAATCAAATGAAGAACTGGCCGTGAAAGATTTTCTTTTGTGATCACACATTTCTTTGACTGTTGTGACTCGAGACGTAAATCAGTCCAGTTTCACTCTTATGTCTTTAATGGGCCATTTAATAATACTGTAGTATTTAATCTCTCTTGTATCATGGGGTTCAGTCAGATCATTTTCAGCTTGCATGCGTTATCAATTAAACGTACTGTATAATGGGTATATAAATCAGTAATACAAACTGTCATGACGGGAGTGCTGCAACTAATTGAAAAGTCATACAAGTAAATAATTTTACAATTGCAGTGAGGTGATGACTGGTTGTTTGAGTTAATATTTCTCTTTTTCGCATTTCAAAGCACTAGAAATGCATTGTATCACTTGTAACAATGTAATTCCTAATGGAAGTAACTGTAGGTAAAAGTAAAGGGTGTGCATCTTAACACAGAACAATGACAGTGACATGTTTTAAGATATGTCAGAGCAAGATATTTTCATCTGAGACAGCTCAAACATGCAATTTAATCTGGAACTAGCTTAAGCCTTGTCTGTGAAACTGGGGGTCAGTGCTTAAAATTCTAGTGTTTTCAAGCTGCTTTGCCCTCTTGTGTTGTAAAGATGTACAAATTCCTAATGGAAGTTACTGTAGGTAAAAGTAAAGGGTGCATTTTATTCCCAGGATAGAGAATTGTACAGGTTCGAGGGAGATGTGAGGCTATTTATTTAATGCCGTTAAAGCCTCAAGCCTTCCATTTCCCTCATGCTTTTTGGTCTTCTTTTTTTTTTGTAACTACAGGGAAAGCACATCAAGTGTGTCAAGAAGGAAAACAGAAGGGGAGAGAAACAGCACCAGAGGAGATGGCTTCAGTGGCATGACAAGAAAGCATATTGATTTCTCTTTAGGGTCACTGAACTCAGTGGGACATTGCAGAACAGGAGAGAGAGGGTAAGACTAGGAAAGAATAGGAAATGCAATGCATTAGCGAAGGCAGCGGAGATGCTGTCTATTCAGAGTTTTACCCCCAGTCTCTCTCAATGCATGAGTTCACAGGGAAAAAAGTGCTGGGCATTATTTGATGTGTCTTGAAATGGCAGGTTGCTTTCATGTGGCCTGCGACCTAATAAACAACTTGGAGGAAATGGATTTGAAGCCATTTCTGAGGTATATATGCAGAATTATTCTGTTTTCTTGATTATTCAGTACGGCAGCTCCATGACTCCTACACTGCCTCAAGCTTTTGAATAAGAAAAATGACTTTGAGTTTTTAAACGATGAGACCGGCCCTCTGAGATTCTTTGTGGTTCTATTTCACAGGTCCCTCTCTGTTTCACAGCGGATTGCCATGGTGACGATGCACAGGCTGTGCTTGGCCTTGGTTTGCATGGTGTGCCCTCATTTCCATCTGAAAGGTTTGTTCGCTTTCACTATCTCACCGCTAAATCCACTTCAGCCAGCGATACATATCTCGCACGGCTCTTTCTCACTTTCTCTCGCTGTTTTCACCCTCCATTTGTATTTTACGCTCCCTTTGATGAACCATGGGGCGGTACTGATTCCCATTTTGAAGGTGTCTGACCCCTATTGAAAGGTCTGCGGGGCCAGTCATTCAATTTGCCCTATAGGAAATACAGGACTAGAAGCTCTCAAGCAAAGAGCAAGAAAACAATACACTGAAAAATGAATAAAACAAGAATCTAGCCTCTGTTTTATCTTGGTCTTCTGTGTCATTGAGCATGTTTAAAAGCATGTTGACATTCAAATCCTTTTTTTTTTCTTTTGTCTGCTCTTTTCAATCCCTTCTGACATAAAAGAGATATGAACATCTAAAATGGTGAATCTCTTGCTCTTTAGGTGGTGTTAACGAGCCATGCTGTTTTTGTTTAATTTCTCTTGATCTGGAGCGTTGCAGTAGTCACGTTCCTTCCATCCAGCCCTAATCGTGTAGCAGTCTGTAAAACCTAATTTTGAATTTTGTACATTTCTTATTCTTTGATCGTAGTTTATGTTTCCTTAATTGCAGTGAGCAGCTTTCTTTAAACTTCATCTTTTGCACTTTATATCAGGAAACAAGTCGTGGCTGGTGCTTTTTGAAGAGTGGGAAAGCAAAGATGTAGCCTAAGTGACTTAAAGTATACCCGATCAGTTTCTCATAAAAGCTGCTTTCAAAGTACTACTGAGCACTGAAATGAATTGAAAATAACTGACAAACACAGAACTGTTTGCAATGTTTACATTCCCTAGTGAAAAATAAATATACTTAAATGTATTTGAATTACATTTATTTCATGCTTAGTGCACTAAAAATACATTTTTATATTTATGTATTTAATAAAATGCCATGCAGTTTTACTTTTAGCATACTAAACTGGTGTACTGTCTGTTAAATTGGAACAAGTAATTTTGTACTTAATGCACTTTAATTGTACAGAAGTAGTGCTAAAGTCCAATTAAAGACATAGTATATTGGAACTATTGCAAGTATACTTTATGTACAGTTTAAATATGTTGCATTTTAAAGGGCAATATTACACAATCCTCATTAAAAGTGACACCCATTTAAGGCTTATTAATATGCATTGTGCACAATTAATACTCCAGATTAAGTTTAATTAATTTGTACTGTAGGTCTGGAGTTATCTGTCAGTAAATATGTTAATAGATTTGAATTATACTCAATACTGACATGAATATATTTGAAATATATTACTTTAGGGTTTGCCTGTTGTAATATTGCTTTCAGCAGCCATTACTCCAGTCTACAGAAATCACTCTAATATGCTGAGTCTGTGCTCAAAACATTTATTATTATCAAAATTGAAAACAGGTGTTTGGATAAATTATTATTATTCAGTATATTGTATTACAATTAGGATTCTTCAAATAGAAAACTCAACATTTGAAATAGAATTTTTTTGTAACAAACTTTTTAATTTCACTTAAAAGTGTCCTTGCTGAATACAACTTTCAAGACTCTTTAAAAATAAAACAAATCTTCTACCATGCTTATGAGCAACTGTGTAGGTCTAGTTCAGAAACACTGAATTTGGAGAACATTAAACTTAAGAATCCGTAAAGTTGCTTTAAAAAATGTGTATTTATAAAGTGCTAGTGCATAAAAATGACTTTGATAACAAAAAAAGTGCAAATTGTTAAAAAAAAAAATCATGCATTATAACATGCCAGATAAACATGTCTGATTGTGATCTTTATTTTACAATAAAAAAGCACTAATTATTTTCATTCTTTAGTAGCACTTGCAAGTTACTAAATGGTTTATGTTAATGTGGTCCAAAATGTGAATAAATTAATAGATGTAAGCAATCGTCAATCTGTATGCCTTTAGTCTAACTATGGATGTGAGGACACTTGAACCACCTGGCTCCTGCTCAAAATATACCATGAACTCTTTTCTGCTAAATGTGTCAGGATACTGACTTCTGTTGCACGTACTGTGTCTCTAATGACTTTCTCCTTCATTAGCCTGATTCATTCAGGATGGCAGTGCCCCTGCCCCCACCAACACCGATCCTGGAGGCTAGAAAGCACTGAGGCCGAGAACTAGCATGTCGACAAGTATCTGAGAGGACATGTCGCCATAGCAACACTAGGGGAGCGTTCCTTTTTCGAATGAGAGAATGAGTTATCTCTATTTCCCCTTCGTTTCCCTTCGGCTGTGCTTTTCCTTTCTTCCCCCCCGTTTCTCTCTGCTGACATCAAGCACTTTGTGTTCTAGACACAGCTAATTGCATTTTGTCCCTTTGCTGGAAGTTCTTGAAATAGATTTTTGCTCTTCATAAGTGCACATTTGCTTATTGTAAAGAGTGTTTGAATCTTGGATCTGAGACATAAATCAACAAGTGTCTGGTTTCTGGTCCCCTATCTTTAATGGCACTTTTCAATAATGCTGTAAGATTCAGTGTCACATATCACTTTCTTTGATCAGACCAGTTTCGTTTGCATTTAATATTCAGCATCTCTGGGCCATGTACTTTATTTCTGGCAAGTTGTCATGGTTTTGCACTCTGGTTTTAATTGAATCCCTGATCATATTTCAAAGAAAACCCCTTGTGGAACAGGATATTGCAGAGAAAATTGGATCTTTATCTTTGTTTTTGTGAGGTGAGAGGAATTCATTTGTAAGGCCTGCAGTGCCCTCTGTCTCATTGAGTTGACAAGGCCAAAACATTTGCTGTGACCTGAGCAGAGGAAAAGAGTGGGGATTGAAGATTGGGCATTGTCATTCTTCCAAAAATTTGTCACTTGGTCTCCCTGCAGTTGACTTACCTGGGTTTATTCACTGTCCCAAAGAGATTTGCTGGACCTCTCCCACAAAAAGTCACACTTCCTCGATGATTTGACACATAATGGATCATTTATTTCCAAACTGACAGTTTGTCTGGGGAGAATCTACACAGCAACATATCCTACAGCTAGTGTCACTTCAGGTAGAGCATCTCATCACCTTCTCGATCTCTCATACAAAAAGGCGAACTCTTGAGCTTTGAGGAATTAGGGCTAGTCATCCTTCTACACCTGTCAAAGAAGTTAGAGTTAAAGAGTAAATGATGAGACGCCTTTGAAAAAGGCTACCTATCAAACATTTCGACTGAAATAGCAGGGAAAAAGTAGAAAAGAAGGCAGGCGACAGGAGATGCTGGCAGACTGCACCGCAGGAAGCCTGAATGGGGAAAGATCTAAGGCTCTCTGCCATCTTTTCAGGTAACATGATACCACGATACTTCATTCCCATTATCCCATAGGCTCAGAGCACTTTCACTCCAAAGGAAATAGGGAGGGATCTAATGTGAAGCCAACATCCTCGGTGGACCATTACTGGAAGCTTTTACCCAACAACAAATTCCTGAGAATATGTAAAAACTGTGAAAATCCAACTGAAATGCATTTCATCTTTGCATCCAGTCATGTGGGAATTCACTCTGCTGCTGTAGACTCCCAGATGCATTTTTGGTAGATGAAGGAGCTTTGTTCATCCTAAATCAGTGATGATGTTTTGATCTAGTTTACAAGCCAGCCTACCTTGTATAGTGCAAGCGAGCGGTTCTTTAAGACGTGACTTTGGTTCCATTTACCAGTGCTTCTGGGATTGTGGTCCGCAGTCAGGTAAACAGAGCGACAGAGTAATCCGTTTCTGATATGATTGCAAGCAGATGAAGGCTAACACTCTCAGTTAGCTAGAGATGAGACTGTTTTTTTGGGAAAGCAGCTAGATCTATCTACCAAGTAAAACAACAACAGGAAACAGATTCTTTATGAATTATTAGTTTTCTTTACAGAGATGACTAGGAGACAACAAGTGTACCTGCATTTACAAGCTAGAATGTGTCCTTCCACCTTGTATTAAATATTTTTTAGAATTATTATGTTTTATTTTTATTATTGCTTATTTGCAAATAACAAATATTTATTTAAAAATCAATTTCCGCTGTACTAATATAGCTTATGCTATAAACTTGGCTTTGTGTATTATTGGCTTTTGACAATGACAAATTGCTTTCCTGTTTGTAAGTCTCTTTGGAAAAAAAGTGTCTTGTAAATAAATAAATGTAAATGTACTTTAACGTTGTTTGTGAAGGCATAATACTTTAGGAATTTGAACAATATTTCAAAGTGTAATGCTCTGTTTTGTTACCTCAAAACATGCAGCTGAACGTATACCCTTTCTCTTGTAACTGATCAAAGTTTTTCCCCATCTGACAAATATTGGGGAATTGCTTCAACTAGAAAGACTGCTCTTTTGGAACTTTAGAAGAAAATACATGAAAAGTTTTTTTGCACAATAGGTGTAGATGACATAAGCTTCTCTGTAATGCCTTAGTTAAACTTGGAAGGATTCCGGACACAACAATAGCAATCAAACACTGCGGCCGGTCTACAAGAGTATGTGAGAGAGTGTCCAGTGCAGTGTAACTCCTCTCCAGAAGAGACGAAAAAGAAACAAGCAACAAAACTGCTCATCAGGGAATGTTAGCAGACTGATAGATGAGTGTACCATTGCTTAATTGTGTTCCTGTTAGGAGGAGCCCAGACGTGCATTTGAGATGTAGTCAAAGGTTTGATGAGAGCGGCTAGGTGCCAGAGGAGTTGATTTCCAACACAGCACAGAGAACCAATCAAATTAGGGTGAAATTAGAGAGAAGATATGTTGAGTTTCAGTCCTCCCTTGTGTGTTTCTCTGCAGCGAAACTGAATGAGAGATTAGCTTCCTCAACACATAGAGTTTAACTTCTAACTAAGCTTCTGTCATTTTTCTAACTAAGCTTCTGTCATTCTGTCTTCATTTGGGAGAAGTCTACACAGAGAATGAAAAACAACTTTTAACCTGCTCATGAACTCTGTCAATCATAGGGCAGTGCATCGAACCCTCACCTGGGGCAGCATCTGAGTGCTGACCTTGATGCTGTGAGTGACAGTCAAACTTGTCAGCAGCTGTCACTGTAGGGAACTACATTCCTAAACTGTGAGGAAATAGGGAGGACAGAGAACACTGTTGGCCAGCACAGGGTTAGGGACAGAAGAGGGCTTTTGGCTGAGAATTTAGTGTTAAACCTTCAGGGCTTCATTCAAAATCGTTGAATTTGGATGAAGCTGACTCTATATTTGTCCTCCAGGGGGATGCCAGAGAAGAAAAACAACAGACCTCTACTCATTTGACCATCTGTGCTTTAGTGACCTCCATGTGGTCAAGCTGACACTGCCAGCCAGTCCAGAGGAGAGCTGGGATGTACAAGATCCACATACCTGTTTGTGCTGCATCCCTGACTGAGCCAAATATAGGTAATTCAGCTCAGTACCTGGAAATTTAAACAAATGCTGAACCTCAAAAAAATGGGCAATGCAAAAAAATAAAAAATGCATTTGCTTATGCTCATACACCAAAATAATTTTTATGACACTTTTTTCCCTTTTGTTGACCACACAAGATGATGTTTAGCAAAGTATCAAGGCTAATTGTTTCCATTAAATGAAATTGGCATATCAAACTGTGAAAGAAAAGTAATGTTCTACATGCATTTTGTTTTTATCACTTTGCTAAATATTATAAGCTTTTTAACTAGTTAAAGTGCTTATATCCCTTTTTTGTGGCCTAAAGAGAAATCCCAAAACCAGTTAGCAAACACAATTTTTTTTTGAATACTTTTTTTTACATGACTGCTGCCATTTATATCAAACCAACTGTAAAATAATGTGTTATTTACAATTCAGAAGAAATTACCCCAAAATATGTATTTATGTAATTATGTAATTCATAAACATCATAATCAGCTGTCCTTTCCCTAATAGCATTACTTTTTTGTATATTCATGTTCAAGGACACAAAATGTGCTTTTCTTATTATAATGACAAGGCCAGTATATTGTGTTATTAATGAGACCTGATTATAAATTGTAATTGTGGTTGGGTGACTCGTTTCGATGTGTGTATTTGTCTGTTGTTACATATCAAAATGTTCAATGCTGCCTAATTAGGCTTTTAAAAGACTGAAGGTGTGTTCAGTTTTATTTAAAACGTACTGTATAAATGTGAATCTGTCAACATTTTACACTTTTCATTCCCAGCTTCCCGCTTTCGTGCATTCTTCGGAATCGCACGAGGACCAGATACCACAACCTGCTACCACT
>JAUCNO010000044.1:11526711-11556917 GCA_032353835.1 Enteromius viviparus
ATCGGAAGAGCGTCGATATTTCCAGAAAAGTTATTCCTCAATTCTGATTGGTTGATTAGAATGTTGTTTCAGGATCAACAAGGATGTTGATCTAGGGACATCTTGTACTTGTCAAAATCACGCTAACCCTAGAGGTAGAGCATACTGGAACAGTTATTTCAATAAATCCAAAGGTCGAATGATCTTCTTTCTTCTTGACAAAGAAGCTTCCAGCAGACACAGGAGTCGTGGACGGAATGATGAAGCCTTTAGTTAACTCAGTTTTAAACTTTTAATAAATGAGGACTTTGATAATTTAGTGAGATATACTGGACGAAGATTAAAGTTTATTTGCTAAAATTGGTTGCATTCTGTAGTTTTTGGGAACCAACAAACTTCTGATAATCAGGCTCAGGTTCTGCAAGGACACGGACTCCTTCGATAGAGCTTCATTTGTAGATTGTTCTTTTTGAACCGGATAATCAAAATCTATTCATCATCAAGTTTTTTTAGACCTCTAGCTTGCAAAGCTGCTTGTTTATGTGAAGTACAGCAATTGATGGAAATTAAATGTCCACCTGGAGTTTTTCCCTCATCCATAACACTGCCATCCGTTTTGCAGATTTAGATCCAGCTGTACAATTTAGAGCCGACATTTGTATGTGGAGTGTCACTTATATTTTTTGTCTTGTTTCTTTTTTCCCTCTTTCGCCACGCATCTCTTTCACGAATTTGTCTCTTCTTCTCTGCTCCCATCCTTTCTCTCTCTTCTCTTTTCTTTATCCTATCATACTCACGTTTCTTCATCCTTTCTTCTTCTGTTAAGGCTTTTGTTTTTTTAGATGGCAGCTCATCAGCTTTACACTTCTGTAACTTCATGTTGGTTCTTAATCTTCTCTGTCGTTCACAATTATCATTCTTATCAATTTCTATAGCAGCAGCAGTCCTCTTTCTTCTACACTCTCTTGCAGCTTCATAAGATTTGAACTCAGCAAATTTTACAGGGTCTTTTTTCACACAATCCCTCCAGGCCTGACTGTATCTTGAATTGTCGGGTTTCTGCTTTTCAGATTTTGACACTTCATCCTGACAGACAGACAGTTGTTTTTTCTCACTTTTACACTCAGAGTCACAAGGCTGGGTTTTCAAAGACATTCTGAAAAAAAAAAGTACATATTATATATAGAATTTATAAATATTATATATATTTTTCATCATATTACAGACAGATTGTATGGACACAGGGACTTATCTCAAGATCATTCACTACATAACAGTCTACCGCTAAAATTATGAAAAGAACAAGAATAGAACAATTCTTAGAACTAACTAACAACTCAGGAATGTTAGAATCAGAACCTTAATGCGTAGTTTATGCATAAAAATTGTATTGGCATTTACTGTATTCTCTTTAGCAGGCGGTGTTTTCTGCCCATTCTGATTCTGTTTCAAAGAGTGAGGAACAAATATATACATAACACATGTTATGTATCAAGTACACTATCATCTCTGACAGACAACATATTGAAACCACTCAAGCTGCCATTTTCTCCTGCTTTTCAGAAAGAGATCACATGTTCAAAACATCTGGTAATGTGGGTTTCCTCCCTGGACCTCTAATCTTCATAAATACTACTGCATATTTTGCATGTTATTTTTTTTTGACAGACATCGATGTACTGATTATTAAATCATGTTTATTTGAAAACAGATAAGTGATTATTTGTTAGACTCAAGTATTCGGTGATTGTTGTCCATTAAAGTGTTTTATTGATGTTTTATGTTTTAATTATTCCAACCAGCAGCCAGACTAAGTTTTTGATGTTTGAATAGGTAACAATAAAGCTCCAAAGACATTTGATATGCTTTTTGTATAGTTATTCTAATTTTAAAGAACTAAGTGTATTTTGTGGCTTAAACACAAAAAAAGAGAAAAGAAAAGTTTTTACTTGAAGAAGCTCTGATTTTGTCAGTCTCAATCACTGGATGTTTTTAAATCAGCTTAAAGACATATTTTTATTCTTTAGCATTTGAGTGATGTTGTGCTTGTATTTAGAATAATTAATTTATGTGAAATTGCTGTGTTATGAATTTTCATTTTAATTCCTCTTTTTTTATTTATTTATTTATTTTTGCTGTCTATTTTATGTAAAGCACTTTGGATCAACTACTGTTGTGTTAAACTTGTGCTCTATAAATAAACTTGACTTGACATGTTTTGCTTGTCAAAAATGCTACATTCAGCAGATGTGAATTTGTTGACTTTAAAACTCAAGCTAATTTTCTTTTTCATTTTTTTAAATATTATTTTATTTTTTATTTATATATATCAGG
This sequence comes from Enteromius viviparus, assembly GCA_032353835.1. Classification (NCBI taxonomy): domain Eukaryota; kingdom Metazoa; phylum Chordata; class Actinopteri; order Cypriniformes; family Cyprinidae; genus Enteromius; species Enteromius viviparus. Next base: position 11,529,025 of record JAUCNO010000044.1, read on the forward strand.
AAAGGAGTGGTGTTGACGCACAAAGTTGTTTTTATTGTGCCACAGCAAAAATCTTTATTTAAACCAATAAAGATACAGATCCTATTGTAAAAAATAGTGAAAATCACTTTTTGTTCTTCTACTACCTCTAAGATTTTGTCTAAACGGTACAGATGCAACAGTAAAAAATAAATTGAAGTACCTCTCTCTTATTTGGGCCAGCTTCTTCCGATGCTGCATCAACATCTCTTGATTTCTGAGGGGCAGCTGCAAAATAATGACATCTCGCATTTATGGATAAAAGTGTTTTAACAATACAACAAAAATAATACTAGTTCCTAGATATTTTGTACATGTAGACAGACTTTGTTGACATCACCGGAAGCATCACTGGTGCCGGAATCATCCGAGCTGTGTTTCATGATGTTCTGCTGTATTTGACAGTTGATACCCGTTTCAGTATAAGTCTCAGGCTCGTTCTTAATTTGAGGTATTTGGTCAATAAAGTGAAAATTATTCTCACTGCTGTTCATCACTTGGGCATCAGTGTCTTTGCTGCACTGATCATAATAAATGTCCATGCATGGTGAGAAAAATGTTGATTCACTGCACACAGGTATGTCCTCTTCTTCATTCTCCTCCTCTTTTGTACAAATATCTAGCATCATATGCATCGCTGTATCCTTCAAGTCATGTTGAGATCTCCATTCCTCTGAAAATGTCTGGGTGAATTTCTGTCCTTGAGCCTCAGTGGAGCAAAGCGGTGTTACTACATGAATAAACATAATACATAAACATTCAGTTCTTAATGATCATAATTGGTAGACGTCACGTGTGTAACACAAATAACAAAGAGTGCTACAAAGTGTTGTTTGTTTGACATTATCTAAACACACAATAATATAATATTACTACTATAAACTTTTTTTAAAGGGGTGTGGACGATTTAAAGGGCTGAGGTAAAATCATTTAGGCTAAGGCTTAATTCTTCGTGTTTATAAAAACTATTACATGCAGGTATTAGAATCAGATTTAAGGTGAACTGACTAACCAAAGTCCATCTGAACCCCTGCCAGCTGCAGTCTCCTCTTGAGCAGCTCAATCTCCTGTCTGGAGCGACACATCTCCTCATTATACTCTGAAAACATGTCTTCCACAGCCTTCAATATCTCCTGCGCAGCTAATGTTAGTCTCTCTGTTAGAAAAACACTCAAAATCTGCAGTTTAGACATTGTGCCTGTATGTGACTGAAGTGTCTATCCACCTCTTATTTCCACATCCCTAACAAATATATATTTCTCGTTTCATGTTGTCTGCGTTCATCCTGCTTTAGCTTGTTGACAATCAGCGACACCTGCTGGTCTGGATGTGCGCTGAACATATAAACACTGCGCTAAAGAGCCCTTATTTGTTCCACTACAAACGAATCAAAAACACACTGGACGCCCCCTTACCAGACCATATAATTTTGATTCAAGTGTTTAGGTTGGAGAAACAAATATAAGCAGCATAATTTCTTTCTATTGCCGCTCAATTCATACCCTTCACCTTCAAAACATCAACTTGAATCCTTCTTGGCCTTTCTGTTACCATAGAAACGTGAATGGGATCCAATAATACACTTGTGGTTTTAATAGTAACAGCAGTCTAAACACATTTAGGAAGTATAATGATTATAATAAAGTGGATGTGATTTTCTTATTCTTCCTATAAATGATTTAGCATGAATCTACAAAATTTCCACCAAAATACTATCATCATTACAGTAAGAGCCTACTGTATTAAAGCCAGCATGGTAATTTTTTTAATAAGGGCCATTAGATTTAGACGGCAACTAAATCAAATGAGCTATTCTGTAGAAACAGGTTTATAAAACCTATAAAAAACGTTTAAAAGGAGTATAAATATTACAAAATTGCCTTAGATACACTATTGACACTTGTATAACAAGAATTTATGTCACGTCAGGGGAGAGAAATTCTACATGCACTCAAACACACAGGAGTTCCTGGAGTGTGTGTGTGTGTGTGCATTTGAGAGCAGGTTTATAGTGCAGTGGATGGGGAAGAATAAGTCATTGTTTGACAGGGCCAGCTGTCAGCTCCACTCTTCCTCACGACAGGCCTTGCTGTGCCACCTGCCTACTATTCTCCAACTATGGTCACAAACTCTCTCTTCAGACCACCTCAGATTAGTGCACATTAGACACATTACTTTATTGCTAATTGCCATTTTGTATTAAGTCAAAAAAAGAAAAAAAAAAAAAGCCAGTCGCTCTCTTTAATAATAAAGAACCAAATATTATGACTTAAAAAATATGGACTACCAATGTCAATATAGCTTATTTTTATGTATTTTATTCATACTTTTATTTGTATTTTTTTTATATTTTTGATACAAAGGTATATTATTCAGACTGCATGCATTATACTGAGTGACAGTAGGGAAGTGAATAGTTTTAAGAACATTCTCAAATACTGAAACAGTCATCACAGTTTCCACAAAGAATAATGCTGAACGAATATTATTAATGTGGAATACTAAGAAACTTGACCACTGAATGAATCAGCATTTTAGAATGAATTCTGTAGAATCACGTGACAGTAAAACCTGGAGTAATAGCTGCTGAAAAATCATCTTCGTGAAGTAAGCAAGTAAGTAAATAAATAATTATTTTGAAAATTTATAATATTTTCACATTATTAGAGTTTTTACTGTGCAACCTTGTTGAGCATATGAAACTTTGTTTTTTAATTTAGAAGGTTGTGTGTGTGTACTGTAATTATAGAAAGTATGTAAAGTAAAATAATATAAAATAGCACATATTACCTAAATGATACAGAAGTATTTTTATACAGTAGTACATTTTGTTTAATAAATAAACAAACATGCAAGTTTTAAAATCATCTGCACATTTTTATTCTATTTTATGAAAGGACATCATATAAAACTCTTGTTTCTTAGAAGGTATCATGGAAAAAATGTCAGTGGGTTGTTTTCAGTGGTGTTGCATCAGCACTGCAAATCAGTCAGAACTCTGTGGGTTATTTAAAACACAATGATCCAAGCAAGATTGGGAAAAAAAAACAGCTTGGTGTCTGAGCAGTGACACATCAGATGCCACTGTGCTGGCATGAACATGCCACAGACATGTCAGCACAACTACTACATAACTGTCATTCTGTGTCATCCCAACGCCCCACAAAAACACTCTGCAGCATGCCACTCCAACCGGCAACTCGTAAAACTCAGTTCTGTCATAAACAAGCCTTCCTGCTTTGAAACAATGAGTGTGAAGGCTGTGTTATGATTTTGTAGGAAGCTGCCTTGACTGAAACCTGTCTTTGTTCATCAAGTCATTGAAGTCAGGGATATGCCTGGTATCTGTGTCACTTTCCTAGATTTGCATTCCAGTGACTGGGATGTTTACATTAGATTCCGTTTATGTCTCTTCAAGTAAGAGTAACCGTATCTGCATCATGGGCATTCTCGCCCCGTCTTCAATGTTGTCTAACTATTTGGTCTCTCCAGAAACCAGAGTGCTAAATTTGTGCTCCCGATGACATGGGAGAAGGTCACTGGAGCCCAGAGTCAGATATAAACAGTGAGGGGCGAGCAGAGAAGCTTGTAGGCCGTATTTTTACTCGCAGATAAAGCCTGGGACAAGGCTCAACTTTCCTTAACGTCCCTACTGGAATCCAGACATGGAAGACAAACAAAATTAGGACCACTGCCGGCATAGTTTCCACAGAAAACATTTGAATGCGGTCCCATCCCAGCCCCACCTTTTCAAACGAATGTCATAAATAAATAACGATCACAACTGTTTATAACAGAAAGCGTCTTGATTTCTATGCATTCATCTATGGAATGGTCGCCGTTAACTGCTGAGAATGAAAAATATCCTCCGATGTACTGGAGTGTGGATGATGTATGTCTTTGAAATCTATATTTCAAATTCCAAAGACTAATAGTAGGTCCATACACTGTAGAGAAAAGCATTTAAAGGATGCTATTCCTGCACTGAGGCATCAGTGTAGGTCTGTGGGTGACAATCAGATGGAATTTAGCAGGAACACACAACCTTTTATGTGGGAAATGCAAAATAGACATCCAATCTGCAACATCCACAGCGAACGATTCGGGAGGTAAAGGTGCTCTATTTTTAGCATTAATTGGCCTATACTAGATCTTTTTTTCCATAAAGTCTCTTGAAGGGCAGTGCAGAATGTTACAGGGTTTAATGGGTTTGTCAGCTGTTCTATGATGCTCTTGTCAAGAGGTGTTTCCACCAGCTTCCTACATGGACAGCCGCCATCATGGTGCTCTTAGAAAGTGTTGTATCGTTAACGACTTGTCTGGTCTATTTAAATGACCCATGAGAGGCCGCATTCACATTGCCACAATTTAGAAAGGTGATTAATAGTTTGCCATGTGACGTTGGTACCATTGTAGAATAAGATACATGCTAATTTGTCACGGTATGACTTATGGAAATGATTTATTTTTTAATGAGCTGAACGAATGAATTACATTTCTGATGTGATAAAAAATGTTATAAACTCTGAATAAACGAGTTTCCATTAGGACATTACATAATAAGACATATTTTTGAGCACATTTAAATTATATTTGGGCATATTTAAACAAATTGTAGTTATTTTAAATGATAATAATATTTCAGAGTATTAGTGTAACATATTTAATAAATATATAAGAAAAATTCTGAAGCCAAAATAAAATTTTAGCCTACTGTATTATTTTTTAAATCATGTATTAAAAGCAGAACTGTAAAACAGAATATGGAGTTGGAAGCAGCAAATCGTTTTTATGTGGCATTCCATTTATTTATTTATTTATTTATTTATTTATTTTTTGTTCCTACAGTGGGGGCGATTTGTTTGTGGTCTCTTGGAGAAAGGCATTTACTAACAGTGAGTAGCGTGCCACTGAGGGGTGAGGCAGTCATGGTGCTCAGAGAGCCAGGATCATTCCTGTGACTTAACATGACACCACTTGCACTAAGACACCAACAGCTGCACACGCACATGCTTTCCATTCTGTTTGTTGTAGAGGATTATAACCTGATAAAAGAGACCAGTGACTATCGTATTGTAAGGCCCTGTCCACTACTGTTTCTTTCTGACTGAGAGCCCTTAAAGACAGTACAAACACAGGTACAATTTTTATTGTATTACGTTTTATTTGCATATAATATTCATTTAAATATGACTATAATATAAAAAAGATGCATTTCATTAATTTCATACTTTTTAATTAGAAAAATATGTTTGCCTTTCAGTCATTTTAGTACTTAAATTTAATGTAATTTTTTCGATTAAAAATGTTTTTTAATTATTTGTAAGTCATTTCAGCTTTTTTAATTAATGAAAATATTTTTTTAGTGGTCACACTGAAAATAAAATAATTGGAGAAATAGTATTGTTATTTATATATATATATATATATATTTTTTTTTTTTTTACTAAAAATCACTGTAGATGGATTTTTGATTAAACACATAGTTTCATAACATTAGATTTTGCTTCTTTAATAAATTTAGTTTGTTATCTTACATACATTTCTACTGTGAAACAGGATAATTTTTTTGTGTAAAAGACAATCTGATAAGAAGACAAATGCATTGACAGACGGGCAGACAGATAAACAGACACCTGCTCCGTTTCTTGTGCCTTTTTCAGCACTTACATCCTCCCCCAAAGTGTTAAGACACACAAATAACATTTCAAAATGTGTAAATGCATAAAAGCTAAAATATTAAAAACCAAGCAAAAATTGTGTTGCTACTCTTCGGTTTGCAGTCCTTCTGTAAAACAAACAGCATTTGCTTTCAAATTTGATCTTACATAATCACAAGCACACATTTTTAAGTGCGTCTCAAGTGTCCAAACACTTTGTGGGGCCACTGTATTTGACGAGGCGTGTTTAAAAGTGCTTGAAAAGAGAGAGTCACTGACAAACACCCCTGAACCTGTCGCTTAGACCAGCTCTGAGCTGCTGCCCAGAGGATCCAAGCATCTGTTCCAGTCACTATCCTTCTACTAAAAGCAAGAACAGAGGCCATAATATTTTTCTAGGGTTTGAGAGCCAAATATGAGTGAAGAGTGAGCATTCCATGGCTAATGCAGCCACGTTCTGGGCATTTCTTCACAAGAAGCCAGTTCCCCCTCTCTCCTCCTCCCTTTCGGCCAGCTGTCCTGCAATGTGCTGCTGCTTGTCAGTGAAGAGAAGTGGCGCACTGTTTTCAGTGACAGGGCAGCACACCATGTCGCCTCACACCTAAGACCTACTCAAATAGATGGATATCATCTGTCTGGTCGAGGATCTGCTCAATCCCTTGTGATAAACCTGTGTTCCTAGCATGCTAGCCGGTAGTCAGGCACACTTGAACTTGATACAGCTCATTGTGACTTTAAGTAGGTGAAGTTGATGAAAACTATTGATTTCATGGTGATTGTGAGCTCATGTAAGAGTTTTAAAGTTTAGAAAAGCTAAATGAAATCTTAATGATTTAGTAAGTTTAATATAATAATGATTCAGTCAGTTATCTGAACAAACATACTGTACATAGCTTTGAAGGAGCACATTTTGCATTTTGATCATGTTCAGCTGCAGGAACAGCACCAAGCTCTTCCATTTATGCTTCTCTCTCTCTCTCTCTCTCTCTCTCTCTCTTTTGGATGTCATGATGTTAACTTATTGCTGGCGTTTGCCAGTGAATTGCTATGCTGCTGTTTGTCTTCTTGCCTGACAAGAGCAATGGTCAATATATTATGGTCTGTTTCCTAGCTATGATTTTTTTTTCTTGCATTTTATTTTCTCCAAGAAAATGAAGAGGAACAAGACATAATCAAATAGTCTTGAATCTTTTACTGATATTTCTTACATTTTAAAATTTACTGCATGTTAACAAAACTGCTTACCTCCCTCATCAAAAAAATAAAAAATAAAAAATGTGATTATTATTAAAATTAGATAACTGTATGTTATTCAAAACTGTATGAAATAACATAAATACAAATAATGCAGCACATTTCTAAGATTTCTTTATTATTATTTATTTCTTGATTTTTATTTCCCCCATCAAGTAAAAAAAGAAATAAGACATAATCAGATAGTCTAGAATCTTTTACTGGTATTTGTGAACCTCGGCGCTAGAGAGCATGACACAACAGCAGGTTGAATTGAACATAAACCCCGAAGGGTGGAATTATTTACAAGAAAGGTGAGAACAGGCAAGTTGGTGGTGGTGATGGTGATGGTGCTTGGCGTGGGTTTAATCCCTCTTAAATCCTTCCAGGTGGTGGTGGTGAGTGCTCCAGTGATCCGTTCAGGCCCGGGCTCGTCGCTCACGGCATATCTAGGGAATAAACAGATGTAAGTCACGCATTCAAAACAGAATGGAGATATTTCTCAACTTTTCCTGGTTCGGGTGCTCCCTTTTTACTGGTCCCACCGTGAGCGATTGGCCCGGGCAGATTGGTTTCAGGTGGAAATCCTGTGTTGCCAGGGCGATGCTGATCGGTACTGATTTGTGAACAAGACAAACTTTCTTCCTAATAAGTAATACCTTAGCTCCAGGACTGTCCACTTGACGACGAGGGCCTCTTTCTCCACTGCGGCGTAGTTCTTTTCTGCCGGGGTCAGCTTACGGCTGATGTACACGACCGGATGCACCTCCCCCTGATGTTCCTGGGAAAGGACGGGCCTGAGTCCCGAGTCGGAGGCATTGATCTGCACCAGGATCCGAAATCCGGGGCGTGGAGGACCGGTTCAGTCATCAGTGCTTCCTTCAGAGCCTGGAATGCTCTTTCAGTTTCGTCTGTACAGCGAACCTTCTCTGGTTGCCCCTTCCTGGTCAGGTCTGAAAGAGGGGCAGCTAGGAAGGAGAAGCTGGGGATAAAGCACCGATAATATCCCGCCAACCCCAAAAAGGCTCGTACCTGGGATTTTGTGGTGGGTGGGGGGGGTCTACTTGACTTTAGACATGGCTAGATGGCATTTGCGGGGGTTGGAGGTAAGTCCAGCCCTCCTAAACTCAGACAGCACCCGTCGTAGTCACTCCAGATGATCCTCCCATGCCTCTGAGTGGATCACCACGTCGTCAATGTATGCTGCCACGTATTCTTGGTGAGGCTGAAGGAGGATGTCCATGAGCCGCTGGAACGTCGCTGGAGCTCCGTGAAGGCCAAAGGGAAGGGGCCGGCATTGCCAGTGACCTGAAGGTGTAGAGAAGGCGGTTTTTGGTTTAGCTGGATCAGATAAAGGAACTTGCCAGTAGACTTTTGTGAGATCCAATGTCGTGATGTACCGGGCCCTTGCCAGACGTTCCAGCAGCGCATCCACTCGGGCATGGGGTAGCCGTCAATCTGGGATACTTTGTTGAGGTGTCGGTAGTCGTTACAAAATCTCAGGGTACCGTCTGGCTTCGGGACAAGGACGATGGGGCCGGACCACGGGCTTCTGAATGGCTCGATAACCCCCAGCTTAACCATTTGTTTTACCTCCTCCTCAACAGCTTGCCGACGGGCTTCAGGGATTCAGTAGGGCCGCTGACGAACAGATCCATGATGATGTCACGCTGCAAGACTTCTGTGCGGCCCGGGATCTCAGAGAACACATCCTGGAACTGACTGACCAGGTGCCTCAGCTCTGCTTTCTGGGTGGCCGAAAGGTGGGGGTCTGCGTCGACAACCGCGGGTTGAGAGAGGGCGAGGGCCGTTGTCTGGTCCCGGTCCCCAACCCAGCATTTCAGGAGGTTAATATGGTAAATCTTGGTGGCATGTCTTCGTCCTGGCTGGCGCACTCTGTAGTTTACAGGGCCTACCCGATCTTCCATGGTGTACGGACCTTGCCGGGCTTGAACCATGTGTTCCCAGCCTAATGGCATGACACGGTCTATCTTCTCCCTCATGTCTCTGACATGTTCAATCACTGTCCGATGGGGTGCCGGCTGCTGCTCCCCGGCTTCTCTGGCCACGTCCAACATGCCCCGGGGCTGGCGTCCGAATAACAGCTCAAACGGGGTGAAGCCCGTCGACGCTTGGGGTACTTCGCAGATTCCAAACAGGACATATGGAAGGATCTGGTCCCAGTCTTTGCAATCCTCAGACGCCACCCGCCGGAGCATCTGCTTTAAACCTCTCCACTAAGCCGTCCATCTGTGGATGATATACGGAGGTTTTAATCGGTCTCACCTTCAGCAGCCGGAACAGGTCAGCCATTAGCCGGGACATAAAGGAAGCTCCTGGGCGATCGCCTTCGAGGTGGCCTTGCGAAGAGGGATGGTTTCCGGGTACCAAGTCGCGTAGTCAACAATGACCAGCATGTGTTCATGACCCCGGCCGGATCTTGACAGTGGCCCCACGAGATCCAAACCGATCCGCTCGAAGTGCACCCCGATGATAGGCAGAGGGATGAGCGGACTCAGGGGAGGTTTATTGGGAGTGCAGAGCTGGCACGTTGGGCATGATGCACAGAACAGCTTGACGTCTGCCTCTAGTCCAGGCCAATGAAATCTGTCCCGGATCTTCTGAGACGTGTTCGCAGCTTCCAGGTGTCCTGCCATGGGATGTGCTTCTTGATGACTCCAACTTCAATTATGTTGCTGTTGAGTCCTTTCTTTATCTCTATGGAACAGGTAGGAACGTGTTGAGTATCCCCATGAACACATGTAACAGGAAGCGTACCTCTGGACGGCTGGGGTACAAGAACATCGGGTCTTATCAGAGAATCTAGCACAGCCTTGTATACTCGTCCTCTCACTTCAACTGTAACCCGGGTGTCGTTTGTGGAACCTCACTGTGTACAGCGCAGCCTGCCATCCACTTAGTCGCCGGTGCTGGTGGATCTGTAGGCATTGGCTAATCCAGGGGACTCAACAGCCTGTGCACTGCACGCTGGGTGCCCCCCGCCGCGCGCTGCTCCTGGACCACCCTCCGGGAAAATGACGGCGCTCTCTCCCCCGTGTCCCTGTGAAAGGCAGCGTCCGCCAACTCAATAGCCTCCACCAACTTGGTGAACTGCACTATGAACTCCCAGTAATGAAAGAGTTGAGCCGCAGAGGTGGATGACAACCCCAGGTGTGCGATAATCTCTGTTTTGAGGTGATCATAACTGTGCATTTGAGTTAAAGGCAAAGAAATATACCTGATAGGTACCCGCCACATATTTTTAAAACCATTTTACTGTACGTTAGCAAAACAGCTAACATATAAAACACACTGCCCTCCAAAAGTTTGGAGACACCTCTAGTGTGTGGTTTTGGATGATATCATATATTCTTATCATTTTCTGGTGCAAATACTGTACATTAAAGTAACTTGACATTATCATTGAAGGCCAGCAATAATAATTTTAATTTTGATTACATATTAATGACAATATATACATATCAAAGTTGAGCTACTACGGGAGGAACTGAACCGTAAGACGTGTCCAACCAGTGTGTATCATCTTCAGGAGGCTTGGAGTAATATATCAAGTCAATGTTTGAATAAACTGACAACTCGGATACCCACATTATTCAGAGCTGTAATAGTTGCTAATGGTGGATATTTTGATGAATCAAAAATGTAAATATTATACATTTGTCAATATTTTCTATGTATAAACTGTTTATGTAACAAAATATGTACATGTAATAATATTCGTTTTTGTAGTTTGTGTTGTCCCTTATCAGTGCAAAATTATCACAAATTAAAAATGATTTATGGCAATATTGTGCAAAACCCCACTTTTCTAAGGCACTCCCAAGAAAGCAGTGTTAATAGATATATGATAAATCTTATGTGCTGTAATATATTAAGTATTAGTTGTGATTATTATTCTGTAAAACCATCTTACCTTGAAAATATAAAAAAAATGTTTTTATTGCTAAGATTAATAAAATACTTTTTACTTTAAAAATGCTCTCAATTTCTTCTTTGTTTTTGTTTTCCCTAATTAAAAAAAAAATCAAATAGTATGGAATCTTTTAGTGATATTTCTTAAATAATTCTACTGTTATGTAAACAGAATTGCATAACTGCATTTTAATAATTGTTTACTAAAATACTGAGAAGAGTAGGCTGGTTCACATGAAGGTTGGTCCACATGAAAAAAAGGTTATTTGACGTATTTGAAGTATTTGAGATAAATATTGTTAAAACCACACAGAAACATTTTTGGTAGCTAAATGTTTTTTTTCAGCACTGTATGAAACCAAGGTGAATACAAAAATGCTTTCTAATTTCTTCAGGGAGTATTTTCTTTCCCCAAATGATATTATCACAGACATTTTTGTTTGTGATGCACCTTTGGAGCAAGACAACTGTGATATCATTAGTAACCTGACCTCTTTAACTAAAATGCTGAGAAAGCGATTTCCTCTTCAAGAGGAATTCCTGGTTGGTGTGTGTGTGTGTCCTGCATGGACCTGTCGCCCTGCCATCCTCTGTTTCTGCTGACAGTAGGCCAAGGGAAGGTCTGGGTTGAGTGACTCGGACACACTGCTCTCCTGCAGCCTGGACGGCCACAGAGGCCCTATTGTGCTCCTCAACCATCAGTGATCATCCATCACATTTTAACCTGACAGCCAACTGCACAGCCTCCTAATCCTGCCAAGGATGGAAGCTTGGGTTACCATGACGAGAGCACTGCGGGGCGTCCCATTTCGGACAGAAGGTACCTTTAAATTCTGAAACAGGTCTCCCAGTTCTACGCTTTTAAATAACAGAGGTGTAAAGAGTCACAGTTTTTAAGGGTCACTTTCACCAGTAACATTGTAGAAGTGTTCAGCATACTGTCACTTAGGAAAAATATCACAGCGAAAAACCCCTTCGCCATCTACTATATGAACCTTGAATAGCTGCGGTGGTGTCAGTGACCATAAATAAGCCTGTGGATTCATTATGGGACATAGCGGAAGCTACTCTGAATTAGCCTGTGAGCAATGAGCCCAGACGAGTCCATAAGGGATTTCCAGTGTCCAGAGAGCCTACCTCACTTTTTGGGGTCAGGGACAACAAAGGTCTATCTTACTGAACCAATGACGGACATTACACAGGGGAATGCATATATATATAATATATATAGATATATATATAATATTTATATTCTCATATTATGTATAATTATTATTTATATTATTACATTATTACCATTTTTTATCAATATATAATTTTTAACAACAGCAGCAAATGATTACTAAATATGCAAATTAGCTTCATAAAATGTCTTGCAAAACAAAAGCTGAAATATATAATATTATACACAATATACATACATTTTACATTTGTATCTTTCATATTACCAGGACATTGTATGTGTGTTGGTAAAATAGTTATTACTACAACTATAATTATTCTTTTTTCATTTATATATTATTGTTAATAAGTTGTTTAATAAGTTATTTACTATATTATTACATTTTCATAATAAAATGCATTATCATTATTATTATTAACAACAACAGCAAATTATAGGCAAATAATGATCGACATAGGTTCTGAAAAAGACTGGCGTAACAGTCAGTATATATATATAAAACATTGATATTATATACTTCAGCATTTGTTATGCTAGTCTTTTTCTGAACATATATGTATATATATATATATAATTGATCTTTTTTCCAAACAGACATCCTGAATTGCTCCAGCCAAGTTATAAAAACAGCGAACTGATAATAAGTGTGGCACATTTTTCCGCTTTGGAAGAGAAGATGATACTGTCTGACAAGGATTTGGATCAGTTAATTAAGGAGCCGTAGTAGATCTTTCATATCTGCTGTAGTCTGTTTGATTTCCATGGCACTCAGATCATGTTCCTGGACTTTCAACAGCGGCCTGACGCCATTCTCGAAGCAAACCGGTCCCAAATCCCCAGAAGATTGGGAAATGAAAAGAGATGTAAAGTTTAGATGTGTGGCAACAGCTAAACGCGGGGTCAGGTTTCTCAGAGCCCTGGCTATATTTAACTTACTGATCTAACACCAGGCAGAGAGTTTAAATGCCACCACTGCAGTTGGTGTGGAGCAGTTGTCGTCCACAGATCTTCTTCAGCACGAGCTCAGCTCCAGGGGGAAACACCCACACACGCTCGCAAGAACCGCAAAGGACCTATAACGCTTTCAGAGAAGACAGAGCAGAGCCGGTGGACTCTAATTCCAACAAGACATGGAGCTTTTCGAGACCAACCCATACTTCTTTGCAGACCAGCGTTTTTATGAAGGTGGCGATAACTTCTTCCAGTCAAGGCTGACTGGAGGCTTCGACCAAGCAGGATATCAGGACCGAAGCTCCATGGTGGGCTTGTGTGGCGATGGAAGGCTGCTGTCAAACGGAGTGGGGTTGGAGGACAAACCGTCTCCATCTTCAAGCCTCGGTATGTCCATGTCTCCTCACCAGGAGCAGCAGCACTGTCCGGGTCAGTGTCTGCCCTGGGCCTGCAAGGTGTGTAAGCGCAAGTCGGTGACCATGGATCGACGGAAAGCCGCCACTCTGAGGGAGAAGAGGAGGTTGAAAAAAGTCAACGAGGCCTTTGAGGCTCTCAAGAGGAGCACGCTCATGAATCCCAACCAGAGGCTGCCAAAGGTGGAAATCCTGCGCAGCGCCATCCAGTACATCGAGAGACTCCAGGCACTGGTCAGCTCTCTTAACCAGCAGGAGCACGAGCAGGGAAACTTGCATTACAGAGCTGCAGCTCCTCAAGGGGTGAGTGAAGCTCGGGGATTCAGGGGCAGGTATACGGCGGGCTTTATGCATGATGCATACGCTGTCAAACAGGACTGTACTTTTTAACAGCTCAAGGTCATTGGAAATTTGCTTTACCTTAAGCAGACATTATGTAGTTTAATTCAACCCCCCAAAAAACAACTATATTTTGTCTATATTCTGTCATTCATCCATTTATTTAGAATAACTGTCAAGGAAATAATGTAATGCATTTATTTATTTAAATTATTTGCAGATAAATTTAGAAATATAGGGCTAAGACAGACTTAAATGCAGAATATTTTGCATATAAATAAATAAATGAAATAAAAATGACTAAATCTGATTTTCTCATTCAGTTATTATTGAGAATATTTGACAAAATATCAGTTAAGTCAGAATATATATATATATATATATATATATATATATATATATATATAATTACATTAATTTCTATTAAATAAAGTCACACAGTATTTAATTTTTAGAACATTAGAACGGCCAATAAAATTAATGTGTAAAGGATAATAGATTGCCGTGTGCGGTGCTTGATTCATGGGTGGTGATGTGACTGACAGTAGTGTGTGTGTGTGTGTTTGTGTGTAACAGGTGTCGTCCTCTAGCGACCAGGGCTCTGGCAGCACCTGCTGTAGCAGTCCAGAGTGGAGCAGTGCATCTGAGCACTGTGCCCCTGCCTACAGATCCACCCACGAGGGTAAGACCACCACATCTACACTAACTAGCCTGACATTTGAAAAAGTCCATTAAGCCACATAAAAAAGTGAGGGTTAAACGATTTGAATGCCAACCGTGTGACAATGTCCTCTAATTTCCTCAGATCTCCTGAATGACGACTCCTCAGAGCAAACCAACCTGAGATCTCTGACGTCTATTGTGGACAGCATTACAGGAACAGAGGTGACTCCGGTCCCCTATTCATTGGACATAAGCAAATAAACGAGGAGTTATGTTCAGACCATCTTCCGCTGCTGACCATAACAGCACTATCTGTAACACCCAAGGTGAACAAAGTAGCATAAAAAGCCTTGGGGGCTTAATTTCCAGACAAATCTCGAGGTCCACATGATTATATTTCCAAATGTTTCTTATCTCTGTGGCAATAAGAACGGATTTCAGATCAGCCTAATTCCTGCTTAAAATTCTGAGAGGCTGATTCATAAATTCATAGTTTGTCCTTTTTCCCTCTTGATTCCTATTTTTCATTTTGTTTGTGTGTGCTTTATGCTTACCAACAAAAAAAAAAACATTTGTGGGTCCAATGTTTTACTTCTGGTTTTGACCAATTTCTGCTTAATTTAAACTAGCTCTGAATGCCAGTCATGTAAATATGTTCCTATTTTCTACAGAGTGGTTTTGTTATTTTATTTTGTATTTTTCTGTGTGTTTGGAATAATTTATTTAACTTTTATAATAAAGATTGTTGTGTATTTGTATAAATTCATTTTCTTTGCCCTTTTTTTTTTCAATTCGCTGATTGGATCATCATATTTAGTAAAGCATTTTCCCAGCAATATGACTTTGGTTTTAGACTTGCGTGCAGGAAAGCACCAAATACACCAAGAAAAATCCACCAAATGGTTTATAATACGCAAGGTAAATATTTATTTTATATATTCATATATAATTATTTATTTGTGACAGCTTTTTACATTTAAATTGAAAAAAACAAAAACCTCAACAGCAGCTGAGCCGTACTAAACAAACATCACATTCAAAGAAAAAAATCTCACTTGTTCAACCACATGCTTTATGTGGAGTCTGCATCTACTCTATACAGAATTATATACATAAATCAGCTATTTACACACACACATTAAACCTTACATGCACACAGAAGAGAAAGAGCTTGTGAGGGGGCTAGAGAGAGAGAGAAAGAGAGACTTGCACCTGTTTTACAGTTCACATTACTGTCAAGAGCTACAGAAACAAATTAGCATAAAAATGACCATCATAGAAGAACACGCTGCAAAGCAAGAGGCTTCAGTTACTCCACCACCATCGCATCAGGGAAGCGCTTGGTCCTCGTCAAGGCATTTGTTTTAGCAAGCCACTAAAAGATCAAATCGATATTCAGCGAGCACGCCGAACGTTAAGAACAAAACAGAACCAAATAAACTGGCTGTGAAAGGCTAGGCACAATTGGCAGATCGAGGCTTAAAAAAGAGCAGCACACCACAGGATTTCAAGTTCAAGTGTTTGGTGATATATTTCTTCAGATCTGTGGTAATGATGACTGAGAGCGAGAAATAGAGGCAAAAAATGCTACAGTGATTGTCAAGTTTAGTGGCATGCATGCTCCACCGGACGCCCCAATGCCAACAGTGACCCACACAGCACAAACAAGGCTTGATCATCAATCGTTCATTTAATTTTTTTAAGAATGACAGTGATGATTTTTTTTTTGGTGTATAAAATGAAAAACAGTCACTTATATTAATACTTCTTTTTTTTTTTTAATAGAGAGCACTTTTTAAAGA
Organism: Enteromius viviparus; assembly: GCA_032353835.1. NCBI lineage: Eukaryota > Metazoa > Chordata > Actinopteri > Cypriniformes > Cyprinidae > Enteromius > Enteromius viviparus. The sequence continues at coordinate 11,545,220 of JAUCNO010000044.1, forward strand.
ACATGATTTGTCATCATTGTGTAACACTTATAATACACATACACACGTTTCCACACATTACAGTAGCTGCCACAATAGCACGATACATCCTGTGAATTACAGAAAATAAACTAAATAAATGCCCAACAGACTGACACGCGCTCTTAACCGGTTTGGTAGGTAGGTTGCTCAAAAATCATTTGCTCCCGTTGTGATGCTGAATTTCAACTGGCGAAGATCACGGTAGTTAGTTCTTGTTTTGTTTTTTTACTCTCCTGATTCTAAGTGAACTGAAGTCTATTGCTTTCCCTGATGCTTGACGATATTTAGCATCATAGCTGTAAACGATCTCAGAGTCCTGGAAGTGTATTACGTGGATAAGCACTGCTGATGTGAACACAAACGCATGTTTTTTTCCAGTCACCACTGGTGTAAGACACCGACTATACAACACCGTTCTAGCAGACGGAGCTGTCTAACCGACAGGAAACAGTCACAACTGAGACTTTAAAATTCATATGATATATTCATCTCCATATACAAGTCTGATATATATTTCCATAAAAAACATAATAGCATAATTTTCTGTTTTTCATATATACATAGACGTTGATTAATATTTTGCATAACCAAAGGGGAGAAAGCCTTATATAGTAAAATGCCAACGGCACACCCAAAGGAGCAGACTATAGCACTGACAGACTACAGGGCCAAGTACACCAGTTAAGTACGACCACCACAAAGACTATAGAACCGGGATTACTGGGAAATGACTGATAGGATGAGATTTCTCTGCTATGCGTTCCACGCGTTCAGAGTTCCAAAATTCATCTTTCTGGCCCCCTCTATTGCACGGTGTCCAAGAAAGCTCTGGTGCTGTTGAGGACAGGGGAGGGGCGGAGGTTAACCCTTCCCGCATCCTTTCAAGGTGTCCCCAGATTTTGGCATAATTCATTCTCGAAAGGCCGCAAGCATGTGTCCATACAGGTAGTGGGAGTGCACTGGTAGGGAAACGAGAGGATAACAGAAACAAAATCATATTTCTTTAAATATATATATATATATATATATATTCAGGAATTGGTACAAGTTAATGTAAGGTATATCAGTATATCAGTAAACACAAGCTGTCGGCTACTTCTTTACCTTTCTGTTGATGTACTGGCAACACCTATAAATCATCTTGTTATTTTATGGAGACATGCTTTAATAAAATAAAGACCTTAACATTGAGCATTTATAGTCTTTAGATGCAGGTATTTGCGTTTTGGTGTAGTGTGCTACACACACAGAATTCATTTCTGGCCACATGTAGGGCATACTAATGAAAATTTTTATTTTTTTTTTTTAAAGTTGGGCTTCTTAAACTTTTAAGAGCACTGTTTACAGCTGCAAAAAATGTGAGAATTTTTTTTTTCGCTCTAAAAATCAGGGCAGTAGAATGAGTAAAAAAAAAGGTCTATGGATGTGTTTTTAAAATTTTAACTTTTAATTTGGGCACTGTGATTTTAGAATGCTGTGTCATGTAGAAGATGAAATTGAAATTGTCAAACACGCTAGAGCATATTTACTTAAAAAAACATTTAAGAAGTGCAAAAATGAAATAAATGCTTACTGTGTTAATAGCCCATTTGTGTAACTGAAATTTTTACTTAAAGGAATAGTTCACCCAAAAATGTTAATTCTGTCATCATTCACTCTGGAGTATTTCCAAACCTGCATAAATTTCTTTGTTCTGCTGAACAGAATTGAAAACATTTTGAAAAAGGGTCACCATTGACTTTCTTAGTATTTTTTTTCCTCCTATGAAAGTCAATGGTGACCAAAAAACAGCCGGTTACAAACTTTGTGTTGAAGTTTGGAACTACTCCAGGGTGAGTGAATGATGACAGAATTTTCATTTTTGGGTGAACTTTTCCTTTAAGTTACTAGTTCTTTGTGTTAACCAACATAATGCTACAAATTCTAGTTTGCGCTTAACTTGAATTAAAGCCACAAGAACACTGACATAAATACAAAATGTGACATTTAAATACCTCATAATTACACAAACTAGAATATAATATACTTGAATAAAATAATGGAGTACAATAACGCAATCAGTTACTATACAGTTGCTGCGTGTTCAGATTGGTTACCAGGTGGTTCCAAGGATTATATGAACTTTCATTCAAGTCTCAGTTTAAAAAAAGTTTAAGCTACTTAATGAATTAGTTCACTTTCAAATTAAAATTTCCTGATAATTTAATCACCCCCGTCATCCAAAATGGTTATGTATGTCTTTTTCAGTCAGAAAGAATTGAAGAATTTAAATCCATACAGTGCACTTCAATGGTCTCCAAACGGTCGAAGTTCAAAATGACCAAAATATTTCAGTGCAGCTTCAAAGGGCTATAAGCGATACCAGACGATAATTAAGGGTCCTATCTAGCGATTGGTCATTTAAAAAATTCAAAAATATATGCTTTATAAACACAAATCCTCGCCTTGCTGTTGCACTGCACTCATTTGGAGTCCATTGAAGTGCACTTAAATTCTTTTTGACTGAAGAAAAAAATACATAAACATCTTGGATGTTGGGGTGAGAAAAATATCAGGAAATTTTAATTTGGCAGTGAACTAATATTTTAAGTCTTACACAAAAGAAAACTGACCATTCGTGTACAGTACAAGAAAAAAGGGCTGCAGTTACCAGCTTACCTGTTAGTGTGAGTGCAGTGATTAGTAAAAGCAAGTTAGCAGGAGTAAGTCCTGACAGCTGAGGGGTCTAGTCTCTGCGGGGCCGGGGGACCGGCTGCTGAACCACAGAGACACAGAGGGGAGAAAACATGCAGTGACACAAGCTGAATGACCCTGACGTGCCATTAATGTTAGTTACTTTCAACACATGCCTTCACAGTCAAAATGCATTCGTGTTTCACAATAAGTGCTGCAAGATAAACTGTAAAAGAGTTAGAGAAGGCACTACTTGTTAGTACCGTACTGCAACCATTGAAGAGCAACGTGTTAATGGCACGGATGAACTCACTTCACCCTCGTAAAACACACTGCCCCCCCCTTTCTACCTTCTGGTTGCAGCTGTTTCTTGGGCACAGCAGCCATAGAGGCGGGAATGGACATGGTGTTGAGGCGGAAACCAGCGGGAAGAGTCTCTATGGACCCTGGCATCATACCCAGGCCCTGGCCGTCCCTCGGCCTGAAGCGCTTACGCCACGATGGAGACCTTCGGAAAGACTTGTCATCACACTGTTGAAAGGAATGACATCAGAACAACTGGGTTAAGATACTGTTGCGAAGTATGACTGCACCAACATCTGTGCTATTTCATATATGAAGCGAGAATCGCAGCACAATGATAATTTCCTAGTTCTTAAGGGAACAAATGTCAACATAAATGATGAGCCGTGCAATCCTGGCTGCAGACAAGTGCTCCCAGCTTGGTGTGTGACAAAATAGCCATTTTAAAATAAGAATAAGATAATATTCTAGTTTATGTTTCCTTTAAAAAAGCTGTTACACAGATATAAAATGAATTCTAAATACAATAGACTGCAAAGTGTGCATGTGTAATAGGATCAATTTACTTGTAGTGACCTGTAATAATTCCATGACATTTTAGCAGAAAAAGAATCCAAATGTTTACCAACCTCTTCCAGGCGTCGATCTGTGCCCAATGCTAAGAGGTTGTTAAATTCCCTCTCAAGAATCTGCCTGGTCTGAAAGAGACAGAGACACGGGATGTTGGAAAGACCTCCAGTATGCTGAAACACTATATCAACTGAGTTTTCTATGCCAGAACAGAATGGAGCAGCTAGTGTCTTTAAACTGCTATTAAACATCATGTGTGTTCCTCACCTGAGTGTTCTGCATGGGGATCTGTAGAATGAGGGCCAAGCTGCTGAACTCAAACGTCTCATCAAGGGCAATGAGAGCTCCATGCACGCCACTTTCTAGCAGGTTATTACTGTACTCTTTCAGACCGATGGTCTGAACCCACTGCATCACATGATCATTGGTCCACACCAGGGTATCTGTGAGTGACAACAATACACTGATTTTCTACTATCTTTTCTTGGTTCATTTGTTTCATATTAAATTGAGTCAAATGACTTTCATTTTAAAGCCACATCGAAAGATACATCATAGCGTGACTGCAAAATTAAATGCTATGAATGAAATATTTGCATTATTTGAGTAATTGAAAGTGAAGCCAGACACTGCATTCTGTGGATCACAGCAAATGCTGGAAATTTAACGAGCATGAATTGTGCGCTATGCTCACTTTATTTACACATCAAGTTTTTTGTCGGCAGAAGTTTAATTATAAGTATTACATGGATAATATAAGTAATTATGCAGCATTTCGACAAAATAAAAACGGTTTGAAATATTTAAAGAATTCAATATTTGAAAGTGAAGGTTATTCAATTGTAAATTGTAGTGTATAAAATTATTAAAACATTTTATTTTAACGGTAAAAGTATAATTTATAACAGCAATATATTCCAATCTTAAATCACAGTTATAATCTCATAATAATAATAATAACTAATGTAAACTGCGACACTATCACAATTTAACTTGCATGTCATGTGATCATTAATCAGCGAACCATGATTTGTCGTTAAATGATTAAAGTAATCTCAGGTCTAGGGGTGTGGCCAAGAAAAACCTAAATATTATATTAGGTTCTAAAACTAGTGATGTCATACGATTATTCGCATCCAAAATAAAAGTTTTTGTTTACATAATATATGTGTATATACTGTGTATATTTATTATGTATATAAATACAAACACATGCATGTATATTTATAAAGAAAAATATTACATTTATTAAATATTATAAAGAATATAAATAAATCTACATGTAAATATTTTGAAAATAAACTGCAAGTGTATGCATTTATATATCCATAACCAATATACACATACGCATATTATCTAAACAAAAACTTTTATTTTGGATGCAATTAATCGATTGACATCACTAAATAAATCACATGCAACTATTATAACAGTGTGTATTGTGATATACAGTTTCCGTGATTCTGTGGTATAAGACTGAACAGACCACCTCTAACCCATGCAGTAAATAACAGTACTGGAAATATCTGTGTTTAGGTAACAGTATATGTGGAGCATGATCATTTTGCACAGCTGGCTAGCCTGCTTTCTGTTTGTACAATCCTGTGTGTAACGTGCTTAAGTGTGTGTGTCTTAAGCAGTTGGTGCGTGTGTCTTTAGCGATGAAGATGAAAGATTTTAAAAAGCTGTGACAGCTGTGTCAAGTTCATGTGTTATGCTGAAGTTCAGCCGGGCGCCGTCCCTTTAAATGAATTTGACACTAAAAAGCTCAGCTGTTGACCTCACACATTCCTGCAATCGAAATGCAGATAACAGAGACGGCCACTAGATAGTGCTCTTCCCTTCATAACTTTAAATTAATAAATCCAGAGAGTGCATTGTTAATTTATTCATACCTTTGATGTCATGTTGAAAATCATCTCTTCTTCGCTCCAGCTCCTTTCTGTCATAGTTCAGCCTTTTTAAGCACATGATGCCATAGTGCAAACTAGCCCTGTAAGGATGTAATGCATATCCCATTCTATACAAAGTTGGTTCACAATGTAGTTATTTAAAATGAGCAGTCGATCCTATTGTTTACCGGTGGAAGCTGTCCACCATCTTGAGGTGTATCCGCAGGTCTTTCTTAGTAAGGTGGTCCAGCATACGAGCATCCACCAAGCACTCCATGAAGTAGCTGCGGTACTGAGGCAGGCCCAGACTGGGCAGCCACTCGTTCCCAATCCACTCATGGTTCATGTCACCATACGCTAGTGTCTGAGAAACAAAAAAGATGTTATTTCACTGTGCCTCGGTCAACTGGATCTTGGGTTTGAATTTTGTAATTAACATGGATTTAGTTTAGTAATTTTATATATATATATGTATATAGATAGATAGATAGATAGATATATACCGTTCAAACATTTGGGGTCAGTAAGATATTTAATGGTTTTTAAAAATGTTTCTTCTGCTCATCAAGGCTGCATTTATTAGATTAAAAATCTAGAAAAAACTGTTAATATTGTGAAATATTATTTCATTTTAAAATAACTGTTTTCTGTGTGAATATATTTTAAAATGTAATTTATTCCTGTGATACAAAGCATTATTTCTCAGTCTTCAGTGTCACTGTCAGACCTTTCAGAAATCATTCTAATAAGCTGATTTTTTATTATCAATGTTGGAAACAGTTGAGCTGCTTAATAGTTTGATTTAGGCTTATTGATCATTGATCATTGAGCATTTATTTAAAATGGATAATAATGATCAGAACTACTTTTACAAAAGTTTACTGTTTCACTACTGTTCAAAAGTTTGGGATCAGTACATTTTTATTCTTTCTTCTTTGAAACAAATGAATACTTTTACAAACCAAGGATCTATTAAATGAACAAAGTCATAGCATAGATTAACATTTTAGGAATGTTCTATATTAAAAAATAAAAAAATGTTCTGCAAAAAATTGTGTTGTTTTTTACTTGTTATTCATCAAAGAATCCTAAGAACTGTTTCTAACATTGATGTTCAACATTATATTAAATGTAAATGTCCATTTAAAAAATGTAATTAAAAAAGAAATATAAATAAAATATAATAAATGAATAATAGATATATATATATATATATTTAATAAAATTAACCAAATTCTCATTGTATTTCCAATTTTTTACTAAACTCCATATGAAAACAAAGCAATTCTTTCCTATGCCATAAATATAACAAGCTACTGACTGACTTTTACAGTGAAAATGTGAAAACTACTGTACATAAAAGAGGTCATTGGAAGGCTCTCATTTGCTCTCTCACCTGAGCCCAGCTTCCTTCCTCATTATCCTGTCAGTCAAAGGCCAGAGTGCCAGCGTGTTAGAGCACAAAGTAGAGTGTTAACAATGCTCTCTTTCAGCTAAATAAGTTAAGTTCAGCCAGAACAGATAAAGTGCACGGCAAGCAGCTGTGGTTGTTACTAGGTTACTGCAAATGTAGTTGAATATGGAATCATTTTGCAAAGCGACAGGACAGCAATCACACAGAAACATGCAAAAGGTTTAATAAGCGCACTCTTTGGGTAGTTTGCAGGGCAGAGGGAGATGGGGGTGGATTCAGGGGCAGCAGGCTGGGGGTTGTGAGGGCTGCGGAAGCGTGGCATATGCATGGCACCGCGGGCACATGGGAGCCACCCAGATGGACTAACCATTTTGGTCGAGGTTGCCAGGTTTTCCATCTCCTCGTGAGTCACCCACACATTTCCGGAAGACTGAACAGAGAAAAACAGATACACACACACACACAGATAAATGATCACACATGGCATAGTCCTCATATCCACCTTTGCAGCGGTCCGTTTAAGGTAAAATTGTACAGTTGGCAGTCATGTTACTAGCACCCACGACAATTATTTTCTACGTATGAAATAGGTGCATGGAAATCTCTTATTATTTATTGTTTTAATATTGTATTAATATTTTTAAAACACAATTTTGTTTTTTCACCAATGTTTAAAATAATAGTTCTGTCAAACTATTAAATGCAATTAATCACATCCTTAACATAACATGTGTTTGTAATGTGTTTATTTATTAGTTAAATTTAATATTATAGATATTATACATGCATATTATACATATCAAACACATGCATGTGTTTGTATTTATATAATAAATATACCAGCCCAGCGTCTGTGTGTGTGTGTGTGTGTGTGTGTGTGTGTGTTTGTTTTCATTCATGGATTCTCACTCTGGTACTCTGGTCTCCACCCACTCATTTGTTGTCAAGGTGTTTCATTGTTGGCTCCACCCACTGATCTAACACCAAGTTATTCATATAATTATAACTTATTTACCAAATTATTATACTTTAGTATAGTTTATATATAATTTATAATTTGTAAATTAAAACTTTTCAATAAAATAAAAATGCTTTTTATAATAATATACTAAATATATTTTTTAAAAATTGTTATTTTAAAGATTATTTTCTAACTACAATTATTATCATAATAAAATAATTATTGTATTTAAATAATGATTAAAAAAATAATTGATTCATTAATTGTATTAATCATTATAATTATTTATTAACTAAATTTCAAATTAAGAAAATTAACTAAAGTTTATAAAAATACATTAAGTATTTTTACAGAAATTGATACTATAAAAACCATTTCACTGAAATAATAAGAATTAAATAAAATGTAAAAAACAATAATACTACAAATCATTATAAATTATTATAATACGAGTAATTAATTATGAATTAGAAAATTATCAGATTAAATAAATTAAAATGTAAAATAATATATTAAAAATATATATATTTTATATCATATTTGTTTTCCAACTGAGACTGTATATGTGAGCAGTTAACAGGCAGGTTCTTACTGTGCGTGATGTGAGAGGAGCTGACGGACTCGTCAGTGACACCATTTCCTGAATGGCCAACCTCAGCTTCAATCGATGCAGCGGGTTACTGATGCCGATCTCTCGCTGAATCTCTGTGTCCGACAGTGCTGACATGATGGCCCCACTCTTCACATTGGCACGACACGCCGCCACGTACCAAGCTGGCATGCCCACCCACAGCTGGAGGATGTCAGAGAGAAGACCGTCAAGATGCATCTTTGTTATCTCCATCATCATCAGAGTGAGTAAGTAATTACTGTAATTATTGTCATCCGTGTCCCACCCCCCTATTGTTTGGGTGATTATAATCATGAAGATCATGAGTGCTGTGCTCATTACTGCACTGTGGGAGGGATGGTGCCTGATATCTTTGTACCTCGAGCCAGGATACCACAGTCGGGCCGTCCCACTGAGCAAAAGGAAGCCCTTTCCTCCTAGCATCCTCCAGCAGCTCATGTCTGACAGAAGACAAAGAAAGGTCAGAGCTTAGAGGAAACACACCCCTAGAGACGTCAAACTCACATCAATCTGAACATATGAAGAGTATAATGCAGTGGTTAAACGATATGGGGATTTTACTTATTAACTAACTATATTAATGTTTATTTTATTCTGGTTAATATAGGCACCCACTCAAAAGTCTGAAATTAAAATGTATTTTATGCTTTAAATATTATTGATAGTTTTTTTGTTTAGCATGGATATGGACCTAAGTTCAAATCCTGACCTGAGATGTAATATAATATAATAATAATAATATAATTTTTATTATAAACATTACTATTTAAAAGTGTGAGCTTTAATATGTTTAATATTAAGATTTACAGTAATAGGCTCATCTCTTATAGTCTTTAATATAGTAATAACATAAAAATGTATACACTTTAAAACCTGTTTGAGATCTGTTTTAATCTATTTTAAAATAATTTATTCAATAATTATTCATTATTTTAAACATTAACTTATATGAATCAGATTTTTATTCTATTAGAGAACAGCGCTAGGTTATTTTTCGAACATCATTTATTTTATTAGAATGCAAAGGCTATCCAATTTGTTTTTCTCATCTAACAGCCAAACATTTTGTTCCTAGCACAGTGCCAAAGAACTGAAACACATAAACTTATCCACATGGCAGGTGCTAATTAGGAAACCTATTTTTTCTGTCACACTAATGGTCAGGGGACAGAGATAAGATGTGGAGATGAGGATAGACTCTACAAGATGCTAAAGTACGCTCAAATGAGGCCATGTTATTAGTCTACTATTAAGTGTTATTTGTAACTTGTTTATCTGCAGGAAATGGCACTTTGCCATCCAATTGATTGGTCATTTGCTTTAAATGAGCTGTGTAATTAGGTAATAAGGATTAGGTCAGATTAGTGAATGTCTCAGGGTGATCTGATGGGCGTCAGGGTGAAGGAGATGTGTGAGTGAGATATAAAGCAGAGAAGACCTACTTTTTCTTCATCCTGCGGTCTCGCTCTGCCTGTGTGCCCAGTTTGCTCAAGGTCATGGTATCTCCAATACTCATTTCAAAATCTGAATGTCACAACATATAAAAATCCCGCAGTTAGTTAAGGAATATACAATCTTTACTTAGGAACACGGTATCAAGAATCTAATTTAAATGACTTTTTTAATACAGATAAACCAAATACTATGGCCTTAAATATGATTAAAAACTAATACTCTGTAGTAGTAATAAAACATGTCATTTCCCACACCACATGTAATGCATGCGTGTTTGTTTCATGCTACCTGGAATGACAGGTGGTGTCATCTGGCCATCTTTGGTCAAAGGCTGATCTAAACGCGATTTCTCCTTCTTGCCAAAGAGACGGCCAATAGAGGACTTTATGCCCTTCTTTTTGTTGCCCCTAAGTAGAAAGAGAAAGAGACAATGAGGTAAAAAAAAGGCACTGTGTGACTTACTCTAAAGCATTTAAAGGGATAGTCCACAAAAATATATAATTGATAATTCTGGCCCTTAATTCTGATTGCTTTAGCTGTGTTTGAAGCTGTTGTAAATTATGCTGCATTCCAGGCAACCTATAACCTGTGTTTTTCAACCTTCTACCGGTGAAAGTGCACTGGAACGACAGTCAAACCCGCGACTTCCAACCTGTGAACTCGTACTAGATCAATTTACTCCCAGTTCCGAGTTTTGACGTCACATAGCCCTTGAAACAACAATGGCAGCCTCTACGAATGCGGTGTGTATGCAAGTAGTACACTACTTACAGTACAAGTGATAACAGCTTCTCTCGCCGGTTTTCCTCCCCCATTTCCCTCAAATTAGCAAGTCAAGCACGTTTGGCAAAAGAAATGATTGCAAATGAGCATAACCCCCCCTACGGTCCGCCACGCTGTTTTGTTTACATCTAGCTACCACAATTCCTTACTCTTAACCATTTTTGCGTGATTTCCCAGGAACGCTACAAAGTCTTGAGTCGTGGTTTAAAGTCGTGACTTACGGGCTCAAAAACCCGCCTGGAACACAGCATTCCTCTACAAACATACACCTTTATTAATGTCTGTGTGTTGCTCAACAACCACTTTGTTGCAACCCCAACCTTTTCTGGGGAACTGCATTGTTTGGCAGAGGAATGATGTTTTAAGTAATAGCATTTCCTTTTTTTTGTTTTATTTTGCAAAACCGTGCTACATATATGGAATAACTATTTTATAAAAGCAATAAGGCCCGTGAAGCAGGGTTTACAATCAATTTATAACAGCTAAGATTAAAAATGTAACTGCAAACAACAGCTTTTTGGGGCTTTTTGCTTAAATTAACACTCAGTTATCATTTACTCACCCTCATGATGTTCCAAACATGTATGACTTTCTCTCTTCTTTAAAATTATTTTTTTTTACCAAACAGTTTTGGTTTCCACTGATTTCCATTACATGGGAATAGAAGAAAAAAGTCACAGAGAAATGTACTTTCTAACATTACTAACATACTTAAAAATATCTTGTCTTCCACAGAAAACAAAAGTTACAGATTTGGATTGACATGGGAGTGAGTAAATTATAACAGATTTTTGGCTGCATTTTTGGGTAGACTACCCAGGGCTCTAGAGTGTGCATATGCGATCTAATTTCTCAATGGTGCGACTAAAAAAAATCAAAGGGTGCACCAGTGCGACCAGCCGTTCAAGGAAAAAAAATAACGAAACTCCGTGACTCTTAAAAGTTGTATCAGCGATTTCAAGCCTGAAACATAAAGTGTCAGATTCAGCTGACCT
>JAUCNO010000044.1:11565024-11580953 GCA_032353835.1 Enteromius viviparus
GATAAATTTTGTTAATATAGTGTATATATATATATATATATATATATATATATATTTTTTTTTTTACCAAATTTAGATTATGTTCATTAAGAAATAAGAAAAAAATATACTTTAACATAAAAAATAAATGTTAAATAAAATAAAAAAACAAACAAAAACAAATAATATTTCCTGTAAACCTTAATATCAATTAATTTCTTATGCTTTTGTAAATCTGAGATCTGCTGTAATTAGGCCTGAAAAACCAGTCAGACCTGTGTAAGTTTGTTCTGCATGTTCACTTCAATGCTCTTTTAAGCATCTCCTGATCAAATGATCAAATGAGTACAGTAGCATGTTCAGGTGGGTATTGTAAAATCTGTACCTTGTCCTCCAGCGCAGCCATGCGCTCCTTCAGATGCAGCTGAAGCCGTTCATTAGACTCTGTGAGAAGACGGTCCACAGTGTCAGACAGACGCTTATTATGCTCCTCGTTCATTTTCTCCCTCTGCCGAGCCTGAGAAAGAGGGCCAGAGAACAGAGAAGATAAAAGGAAAAAAAGGGAAGAATGTAACATTATCCTTCATTTTAAGAGTACAACTAGACTGGTATTTGCTTTTCTGATAATCTATGAACACTAGAACCAACAGAGGGCAGTATTACACCCTGAAGCACTGTCATCACATTCAGAGTTTTATGTCCGACTTTCAAGTCAGGTTCAAGATGTTAAAACACATAGCTGCCTCTGAGAGTTTAGCTTCAGCATTTACGACAAATTTCTCACATATGTGTAAGGGTGTTTAGTGTGCATTCTGTGATAATCCCTCAAGAAAATGAATAATGACAGTCCTTGTAGCTGAACGCAGGGGTAAAGACTTTTAAACACAGCTGCAGCGGGATACGGGCACTCAGTTGCCTGGCAACAAAAACTTAATTTTCTTTTGGTGGCAACGGTCTTTAAAATGTAGTCAACACAGAGCATTGTGACTGTCAGGAAAGAATAGGAGCTCAAGCCCAGTCTGAGGTGTAAGTATCAAGGTTTAATTAAGGATGAAGGAGGATAAGGACTCTCTTTGACTGCTTTAAGTCATTACAACCATCAGCTCACACGCAGGAGGAAATTAACCATGCATGAATTATTCAAAATCCAAATATAGCAGCCAGTTACAGGCCTGCTCTCACTGGGGGTGGGGAAATTCAGCTGCAAGATGAACTAAAAAATGTCCCATATTCTCAAAGCAACAGCATGTGTGTGTGTTTGTACAGGAGTGCTAGCCTATCGATCTTTGTTTGCCTCTGTTGTGCATGTAAAAAAAACAGAAGAAGACACAAAGCCGCACGGGCTAATCAGAGCGGTCAGGCCGCAGAGTCCCCACAGTGAGGTCAAACACAGCGCCTGCAGGCCTGGTCAAGACCTATAGTGCAACAAGTAAAACGTCGTCTTTGAGACGAAAAACACATTTGCGATCAAATATCATATACTTCAATTGTTTTTAATTAAATAACTTCAGAATATCCTTTTTAAAAAACAACAACAAAAAATTAATATTATTAATTATTATTAAATATATATATAGAATCCATTATGGTAGCATAATATATCAATACATATTTATATTTTTGTTAGTGTTAGTTATTAAAGATCTATTAAATAATATGCATTTTTTAATACTTTAATAATGCATTGGAAAATGTTGAAATTAATATACTGTATACGAATACATTTTCTTGCTTATTATTCAGGTTCACGTTAACTAACATTACTAATGTTAAAACAAATGTAACTATTTCGAAGTGCGACCTATAAGTGTGTGTAATACAAACTGCTGAGGACAATATTATATACTAAGCCAAATCATTTACCATTTTGATATTTTCTTTATTTAATTTTCCCTAACAGGAAGCATCTGATGTGGGTTATTTCAAATTGTGTTGATGCATTGTGACCAAGCATATAAACATTCACACACACTCACAAAAAACCCCCACTGGTTATAGTGTTCATTCTTATGTGCACTTAAATCAAAATTACACTCACACACAGCGTTATGAATCAAAACCACTCTCACACTCCCTCATATCTCAATTTTCTGACTCATTCGGTGACAACCTCTCCTTTTTCTTTTGGTGTCATGACCCCCACCCTATCCTCACCCTGCCCAGCTCTTGGTTCTTCTCTTCCAGCTGGGCCTCCAGTTGGCGCAGACGCTCCTCGATGTTGCCATGTCTCTCCTCGGCCTACAGGAAACACTGACATTAGTTTAAAAAGCAACAGCAGGGCTAAAACCTACACAGATTAGACACTTCACATTTAACAAGAAAATGATTTAGATTTAATTGCTTGTATATTATTTGAACAAGCTTCTCATTTTACAAAAACCCCATTTAAAATAAAAAAGAAAATGGCTATGAGACATCAAAGTATGTTGCTGCATTATTTAGCCTCTATAGCCCAGTGTTGGCATATAAATAGGATCTTAGGAAGGAGAAAGTCTGCATCTGGTTTAAAGCCAGAAGCTGTTCTGTATTATTCGACGCATGAGGTGTATGACAGGATGCCACTGACTGAGAATGACAAAAGTTGCCATTTTTAATTACCTACATTAGCGAGACTATAAACAAAACCCCACTGCCTCTCTGACAAGACATTTGGCTGCCTCTGAAAACACTGTCATCCACAATTCCAGCTGACATTCAGATGAAACGTGACTGCTACTGAGTGAGGATTATCTAAACTGGCAAGAGAAGGAGTTTGAAGCCTGTAGAAGAGAAATATCTGCTCTACCTGATGGCTGATGCAACGTAGTGCTTTATTATACAGTACAGCTGTATTGTTTTGTCTTTTTTGACCCTTATAATAGAAGAAAGGACACAACTGATGGGAAAAGGGTTGAAATAGGATGACAAAATAAGGCCAGACTCTGTCTTACTGTAGATGAGCAGCATAGCTCAATGTGTCCCTGAGTGTCTATGTGTCATTAAGCACTAGGCCTCAGGTCTTACCTTTTTTTTAAATAAGTGATCCTAAACTGGCATTGCTTCAAGATCCAGATTTTGCTTTGGACATCAGGTCTAAACCAAACACTGTAAAGACCCACCAAAATTGCTTATTGATATCAACAATTTCAATTAATTACCATGAACTCTATAGGTCTAAAATATTAAATATTATATATAATATTAAATATATTTAATATATTAAATCTTTGTTTACTTTTTGTGTTGCTTGGCGACCACTATGTTGCAACCAGAGCCGTGGAAAATCAGTTGCGACACTTTTTGATCTTGTTGCCGCACGGTCATGTGGTTCATGGAGCTCTAAATAGTTCCGAACAACTGTCAATATGTTTGAATGGGATTACAGCAGTTTCAATATATTTGTAGCAATTTCTAGTGATTTTTAACACATCATGTACATTGATCGCTATGCTAACCACGTTTTACAATCTTATTTTACACTGGGGAGTGATACAGCATTAATATTTTTTTAATATGCTTATTATTTATATTACAATTAGCAATGTATTTAGGGTTAAAATCTATTTTTCTTTTTTTAAATTCCAGTGCAAAGAAAGGAGTTTGGTGTCCAGAAAAATAAAATGCCATGGTTTAACCACTGCATGCCGGTATGGCTGTTAAATAAATATTACCTACACAATAGCTTATTTATTTATTTATTTGTTTTGCTTTAAGACATTATCAAACACTCAATGTTTATACTTTTTTAAAATTGTTAAATTTAAAAAGTGCAATTATACCCGCATCCCAGTATTATTTCATGACATCCATGTATAAGTGAATGTTTAAGAAATACAAGGACACCAACTGCGTTCATGGAAACTCTTTCTTGCATTGCTTTAATTGGCAGTCTCCACTGAAACTAATTCAACTTCCTACAAGGAGAGAAAGATTGCATAAAGACTAAAAACTTATGATAACTATCATCTGGTCATGATCCCTATTGAGGTGTTTCTAACTCCAAATATAGCACAACTGCCTATAACGAGTTTCAGTTAATACAACTATGGGCCAGGTATCCAAGAGGTAAAATAATGCATTAAAATGCCAAAAACTGCTGTAATTTCCTCAACTTTCTGGCAAGCGTACTTGAAAAGCACGAAAATGAATGGACTTCAATGCTGGAACTATTGGTTGTTTGGAACTATCTGCCACTCCATGACATGCTTCATTTCCGCACTCCTGAGTTCTTATAGAAGCCTATGGGAGTGTCGCAACTTTGATTCCCAATGGCTCTGGTTGCAACTTGCAACAATAGACATATAAATTCCCCATTTGACCACTCCAGGCCGCCATGTTGGAATGATGAACTTGACGTCACTCGCCATACTGTCGGTTTGCACGGAGCCGTTCTGTGCAGGACTGTGGCATCTTTCAAATATTCAGTGTTTATATGGTGAATGACATCAAGTCAAGACCGCTACAATATGGTGGGCGGCTTATGTGCCGCAGCCTATAGAAACAGTCACTAACGAGGCATTTACGTATATATTTCTATATTTGCAACAACTGCTCCTGAGGAACTACATTATAACTACTTTTTTGCTTTGCATCATGCCTAACAAAAAAAATTAACTCAATGAAAATTTAAACTATTGCCTTGGAATCATAGTGAATTTAAATAAAAAAATACAATAACACCACATCTAATGTAATCTGGGTTGTGTCTATCATACTACACATACTTTTTTCCTTAATATGTCAGCTGTTTATGTTAATATCTACTATGAATAATAAACTATGAAATTTGTTTGTCCAGTTGGAACACCCTTAAATTGGGTTTTGACCCATCATAGAACTTTGAGATGTTTCTGTAAATCATGTCTCTGTGGGCTGAAAACAGCTTATGTTGTTTGTCTCATATCTAATCCTGCTGTGTAATCTTTTCATGTCAGTTTCCGCCCTTCTTTACCTTATCATTTTGTTTCATCACCACCTCAGAGGGCATTTTCCTGACAGAAAATATTCTTATGAACTCACTCTCTAATTTTTTTCCTGCCGCTATTGTCTGGAGGATTGACTGAGTACTTGCCTTGGTGAGGGCGGCTACTCTCTGGGCCAGTTCAGCCTCCACCTCGGGCAGAGTCTCTGCCTTCCTCATGGTCTGCTGTAGCCGTTGTTCTGCCAACTCCAGCAATTCCTGGAGGTGACGCACCTTCTCCTCGCTCTGATAAAAAGACATGGTTAGTGGTCGACTGATATTTTGCCAATGCCGATATATTGGCCGATATTTGATGTTTGTCAAATATCAGCATCGGACAAATTTTTTTTTCTGTTTGGCCAATGGTCAACGTGGGACTTTTATTTTGACGGTGCTGAGAAAAAGCAAGTGCCTGAGCACACAGTGCTCAGATCAGTGTTGCCAGATGTACAATAATTATCGTATTTGTAAAACAATACTATAATGTTTAATAATTTCAGCATTTTGTGAAACTAGAAGAACATTCTAACCGGAGCTACTTATCCAAGTATATGTCTATGGTGATTCACGTGGGATGTGTTACTTCGCAGTTACTAACCACTTATTATAAGTGTACTTTAGTGATTAGACAAAAATTGGTTTGGAAGATGAATTCATGATGTACTCGCCCTGATAACTGCGACTCAGAGGTGGAGTTTAGACCTTCCTACTTATGTATGCCTAGTTATTAATTTGTTGTGGTAATTTGCTGGTTGTGTTAAAGTTGCTGGTCCAGATAAACAGCTATATTCTGTATGTTTACCTTGTGTACGAAAATGTTATTCCAAAAATGATAATTTTGAGCTTCTGTTACAATACTTGGATATTTCCAATCTGGCAACCCTGGCTCAGATTCTCTCTCTTGTTTGCCGCTGCCAAACAGTTCTGTCTAATATGGTAAGAAGTCTATGTATTAATCAGTTAGAACAGTTAGACAGAGTATTAAAATGAAAAAAATATTTAAAAAATAAATAAATAAAATGTATACAAAAAAGTATTAATTATTGCTTTAATATTATTAGTAATAGAAAAGCAAACATTTTAATACTTACAAATTGAATGCTGAATGTTTATTTTTAATATAACAATTACAAAACAATATACACATGCCAAAGTCAAACATACCAGCTGTGATGACCAGTTACTGGTTTAAACTTGGCCCAGGTTTTTAAAACATTTTTGGGTTAGCACACATTAATAGCTGCTAACGGTGGATATTTTGATGAATCGAAAACATTTGTGTTGTCCCTTTTTTAGAGCTAAATTATCACAAATTAAAAAGGATTCATGCCAATATTGTCCAAACCCCACTATTCTAGAGTTTTTCCAAACTTTTGGAGGGCAATGTTTATGTTTATTTGTTTATTTCACACATTTATATTTTAATCCATTCTCAAATTATTTCTAATATTTCTATATCTAAATATTAATTATAATAAATAAAGATATATCTACCTTATATCTAATACAACCATGCTTTCCAAGATATCTGCATCAGCCTTTAAAAAAACAACAACCACATATCGGTCGACCACTAGACACGGTGCATGCAAACAGCACAAAAATAAGATAAACAGAGGGTGTACGTACATACAGACACCCCGATTATAGAAGAACACACACATAACGAGATACAAAGGTAAGACTCACACAAGGTACTCAAAACACACACATTAATAAAACATACCATACATTTAAAAAAGGAAGCACACATACAACACAAAATAAATAAGTGCACATAAAAACAAACCACCAGTGTACAAACACACACAAAATACATACACATGATAAAGTTTCAAAGTCAAAATTTGGATTATATGCTACTGTTTAAAAGTTTGGCTCTCATTAAGATATTTATGTTTTTGGAGGAAGTGCTCAGCAAGGTTGCATTTATTTAAATGCAATATTTTTTACAAATGAAAATAACTGCTTTTTGTTTTAATATATCTTTAAATGTAATTTATTTCTCTAAGACAACAGTTTTTTTAGGCCTGTTCAGTTCTCCTAATAAGTGGGTTTGGACCCAAAACATTCCTGGTCCCCCCCCCCACCCCCCGACGACATCCCTGCCTTGAGCACAAAAGCACAAAACACATGCTCTCTATACAAGAGCAGATGTCTTGGTTTAGCCATCTCTTTTGAGATATTTATACCCACTGCATTCATAACAAACACTGTGTACAAACTGGCACCAACATCAATGCAGTTGGGAATCCTCTTTCTTTCTCCAGCTGATGGATCTGGATATTAAAAAAGTCAGGCAGTACCTGCTTCCTCCCAGCATGCCTCTTCTCAGTGTGCTGAAGGATTCCAGCATGAGCCTGCTGCTTTAGGGCTAATTAAACCCCCTCCGACTAACATGCGCCAGTCATATGCACAGGCACAGATGGAACATGACTCTCAGAACATCTCAACTGCATTATGGGACATCAACCAGCGCTAGCCTGTGGTGCTCATACTTCAAATGAACTTCAAATCAGCACAGGACTGATTCGAGGTTGGCGTACCTGTCTGTAAAGTGAGTCCTTGGTGGCCAGCTCGTTCTCTAGCTTGTCGTTCAGGTCATGGATTGAGGTGGTTTCTCTCTGGGCGGCCAGGTAACGCTTTTCCAATGTTGTGATTCTCTCCTCCATGTCCTCCTTCTGTGCCATCGCCTGTCGAACAGGCACATAGTAAGAGAAAACAAATACCTTGGGAAGTTTAAACACCCTACAAGAACATATTGTATGGGTCAAAATGATTGATTTTTCTTTTATTCCAAAAATCATTAGGATATTAAGTAAAAATCATGTTCCATGAAGACATTTTGTAAATCTCCTATCTTAAATATATCAAAGCTTTAGTTTAGATTAGTAATATGCATTTCTAAGAACTTTATATGGACATCTTTAAGGGTAATTCTTGGAACCATCGAATTGTTTGTGTATCTCCAAAAAATACTGTCATATCCTAACAAACCATACATCAATTAAAAAAAGTATTTTTCTTACCTTTAAGATGATATAGGTATAAATCTCAAAATTAAAAAAATAAATCAACCCTTATGACTGGTTCTGTGATCTAGGGTCACATATACAGTATATACCTGAGCATACTGTAAACATATACATGTACACAAGGAACACAAGTTTGCAGTAAATAATTTAAAATAATTTCTGGGAGAACATCTCCTTTAAATACCCCAAAACTTTAGACCTTGCCAAGGAATGAGTCATAATTGCATTATTTGGAACCTTCTGTCTTTCAGCAAAAATAAAGCTGTTGAGAAAATGTCCTCACTGCCTGATGTTTTATCTTTCCTGAGACAAGCCCTCATTGCTCTGTCCCCATTCTGTCCCTTTCCTCTCTCCCCAATCATTCTAACCTCGCGTATGTCCCTCTGGTGCTTAGCACTCAGCTCCTCGCTCTTCAGTAGGTCTTTGCAGGTGGTAGCCAGTTCCGTCTCAAGCTCAGACATGCGATTGGTCAGGCTGCTGATCCTTTCTCTGTTCTGGGTCAGCTCTTTATTGGCCTTATCCAGGTGTTCCTGCAGCTCCAGACACCTGCTGGCGTCGTCATGGGCATCGATGGAGCCATTGGGAAGCCTCTGTCACGAACACAAAGATATGTTAGTGATGGAGACCTAGTCGAAGAACTTTCAAACTTTTTTATTTATCGGTCCCCTGATTTCCACTTAGGTTCCTAAATGAGCTTCAGAATGCCAAAATAAACTTCTAAATAATTTTCAGAGAGGCAAAATATGCTGAGTCAGAGTCTAAAGAACACACTCAGCAAGTTCAACAGCTTGACTGTAATTATGGCCTCAGGAGTTCAGAGGTTCTCTTTCATGCATCATATTGTGACTGTGCATTTTATCCATATACTTTATACAACCGAGCAAATTAAAACCTCCAGACTAGTGATTTTGCAGGCCTTGAAATTCAAGGCTGGGAAAAAATAAATAAATCTTTCTACAAAAAATGTCTGCTTTCACAAAATTGAAATGTCCAGTTCAGGCCTGACAGGAGAATTCCATAAAGGCATATTTAATGAGGGCACAAGGGTGTTGTACAGCTGAGAAAAGGAATTTAACAGCGGCCTTTCTGAAGTGTATCTGGCCATATTTGTTTGTGGACGTCAGTAATGCTGATTGGCACTGATGTGCTTCTCTGCATTAAACTGAATTACATGCTGTTAATTAAATAATTCTTCAGAGAGAGCTCAGAGTTTCAGAAGCACAGCAGGCGGTCTGTCAAAGACAACTCATTTGTAATTTCTTGTCTCTCACATTTTATAACATTTGCCCTTATATTTACATTTGCAATTGCTCAAAATATACTAATTTAGTAGTCTGGGCCCGCCCATACTTCCTTTGATGCTACATTCACTTCGCGAGCAAAGTTAGTCTGGCCAAGCTGCCTTTTTAGAGCATTTCCGTTCCCAAAAACGTGGGAACCAATGAACCAATGAGCTATCGGGGGAGAAGATCCTTGGTGAGAGAGGTAAGAAGTACCCAAAGATTACTGTGGCTGAGCTCCAGAGATGCAGTCGGGAGATGGGAGAAAGTTATAGAAAGTCAACCATCACTGCAGCTCTCCACCAGTCAGGGCTTTATGGCAGAGTGACCATGGCCATGAAGATGGCACTGGCAAATCCAGGTGTAAAAAACTTGTTGCATCTTTCCTAAAAAGACTCATGGCTGTATTAGATCAAAAGGGTGCTTCTACTAAATACTGAGCAAAGGGTCTGAATACTTAGGACCATGTGATATATCAGAACAGCAATGCCACGACCACAGGTTTAATTCCTTACCAAAATAAACAAAATAAAAATTACAGCTTGATATTACACATACACAATAAACCAGAATATTCTTTGCTAATTTAAAATGTTAACATATTAAACTAAATTTAAATGATTGCAGTATAATCAAAGACAAAGACACTTTGTGTGCCTAAAAATGCATTTTATAAGGCAGTTCAGAAGCACTAACCAATTATGTTGTTATTGTTTATTAGAGGGCATGGTTGATGTCACTTACTCAGCTACTATAAACCTAGAATATATGAATTATTACAGGCCTGTAATGCTCACCAAAGATCAATTAATCTGTTTATGTCTACTTACCTAAATGGTTCATTACAGTCCTATAAGACTCATTACAGATCCATGGTTCACTTAAGGTCAATAAAATAATATTCCCAAGAGAACAAGACTCAAACTTAAGCATACTTGAGTACTTCAGTGAGAACTGAATGTTTTCAGGCACTTCATGGCATGTTACTTGCAAATAACTGAAAAAGTAATGTAGCCTAGTTTAAATTTATGTTAAATGCAATTACCTGAACTTAAAAAGGGATTTTTTGACTCACTTAAGTACAGTAGGACAGTTCACAGAAATGAAAAATATGTATTATTACTTACTACCCTCAGGTCGTTCCAAACCCTTTGTTCACCTTCAGAATACAAATTAAGAGAAGAGCTTTCAGTCCTTGCATAGACAACAGAAAGTTGAACCACTGATGTCACATGGACTATTCTAACAATGTCCTTACTACCTTTCTTGGTCTTGAACATAGTAGTTGCATTGCTGTCTATGCAGGGTCAGAAAGCTCACGGATTTCATCAGAAATATCCTAATTTGTGCTCTGAAGATGAATAAGGTCTACAGGTTTGGAACGACACAAGAGTGAGTAACTGCTGTATTTAACTACATTTAAGTACATTTTTATACATTATTTGCTAATTCAAGTTGCTTTGAAATATGGTTAAACTGTACTTATGAATGTACTGACAAGTATTTATGGTAAATTAAATATACTTGATTGTCATTTCCATTGAAACTTGTATGCAAAATATTTAACATATATTTCTGGGTGCAAATTTTTAACATCATATAGAACTACAGTTAAAATTACTTTTGGGATTACAACAGCTTTAAAAATATTCTACTTAATTTAGGTGCACTTCTTTTTCACACAGGATGAAAAATGGAGTCATGTAACCTAAAGCGTGCAAACATTAAAAAATAACGTTCTGTTTGACGATATATTATAAAGTATACAATTAGAAATGTACAGTGCTCAAGCACTCTCTTTAAGTGTACTTAAGTGGCCGTATATCCCATTATTATGATATAATCTTCAAGTACAGTTTTTAAAAAATATACTTTTAAGATGTGAAGTACACTACAAGTGCACATTCGATACAATTAATTGCACTTCTTTTTCACAAGAGTCTGGCACACAGCAGACCTACATTATAAGGTTCTCTACAGTGCAGACCCATGACACTCACTGCACCACAAATAGTGCTACAGATACTGTACAGGAATAGCATAACTTGATGTGACAATTGAATGCCACTATAAATAATGGTCCATTAAACTAGCAGATTGTTCGCACATACAGTAGATCAGCACAGGTTGTCTCTCTCACGTGGTAGATTTACCCCAAAATGGACAGTTTACACTAGCTTTCGGAGGCTTTGCTAGAAGTGTGTCTCACTAGGATTATCTCACATGCAGAGTGGGTGACCGTGGCATGCCAGATATTGCATTAATTTCAGTAAATAGGCCACCTGAACGTTAGCGCTCATGTACAAAGGCACGCGCAGACACACGGCCACAGCTGTCAGATTAATGTTCCTCTAGAGGTACTGACACACAAAGTGCTGCAGAGCTGCAAAGGTGCTGCTGCTGGCCTGAGTTACATCTCCCTCCTTCCTTTTCTCTGTCTTCATCTTCCTCCCACTCTTGCTCGCTGTCGCAGACTCTTTGATGAAATCCCCTAGCTGTCTCGCTCTCCTCATGCTGCAGTCTGAAAAGCACCTTTTATAGACACTGCTTATCTGAAAAGATTCATGGCCGTATGAAAAGTCTAAGGCAATGTGAACACTGTACAGCATTCATGCTCTGACGCAGCAATTTTTTAACACTTGCAGCAGAGAACAGTTCAATGTCAAATCTGGATGCTAATCATTCTTTACTGTGTAGATTCATTGGTCCCGAGACTTACATTGACTTAGAGATGACACAGCATGGGAGTGAAGTGGGAACAGTCATTCTGAATTAAATCAATGGTTGCCGAAGGACAAGTAAAGCGTTGCCAGGAAACAGGTTGCTTAGTAACAACAAAGAGTTGACTGGTATTCAACGGCTTAATCATAACATACCTTCACTAGCCTGTCAAAACGCCTTTCCTCCAGCAAGGTTAAATGTCCACCCTGAGAACATTTATGTGATAAATTTCACTTTAAAGTTGCCATGTGATGCATTTTATTTTGCATAGCATTTTGTAATATCAGTACCTTTAAGGTTTTTTAGTTCACTTCCAGAATGAACATTTCATGATGATTTACTTCATGTCTTTCTTTCTTCAGCCACAAAGTTTTTCAAGAAAAATGTTATATATTTTATATTAAATCTGGAGTCTTAAATTGCAGCAATAGATTGAAGGTCCAAATTGCAGTTTTAATGCAGATTCAAGGGGCTCTACATCATCCCGGTCAAGTGATACGGGTCTTATGGAGTCATTGTCATTTTAAAAAAAATAAATAACTAAAAAGTATTTTAAATATATACTTCACATATTGTGTAATGACACTGTAAAAGTCATGCATGGTTAGATCTTTATCTGTGTATTCTGTGTTTAAAAAGGTAGGGTAGGATGAAAAACGCCTTGTTTACGTATGTAACCCTCGTTCCCTGAGGGAGGGAACGGAGATGTCAGTACGGTTACGGACGAATCGGGATCTCTCTAACCAGAGAGACCAATCTACTTTGAGTGTAACAAAACAAACCAATGGGCATTGGCATGCACTAATTGCATTCAGCTGCAACTGATCACTGTGTGAGTATAAGTGAGCAGCTGGTGCATGCATCATTTATGTTTTTGCTGAGGACCCGAGCTAGGCCCAGCAGCTCAGCTAAGGTACAGCGGCTGTGGCTCCTTCAGGGAATGAGGGTGACATTCGTACCTAAAACGTTACTATTCATTCGGTCACTATGAGTCAAGTCAATGACCAACGAATCAGGATCCCTACCAAAGCGCCACAGGAGCTGCCCCCTTCCAGTGCCCTGTGTAGGCCTCCTGATCGTTCCTGTAAGGCAGACGATAGGACAGGGCTTTGCACAGAGGAGGTCACTACCGCTTTTCCTCGAGGAACTCAACCAGTAGGACAAGATACACTGGAAGAAGCACACTAAGGAGTCACCACCTCCCAAAGGGGGTTAAGCAACAATTACTCATGTGAAGTAACCCCGTAGGGCCCTATTGCACATGTAACTCTCTGATATGGCTCAGGCTGCATCCTCTAGATGCCAGAACATAGTCTGCTAGGAAAACACAGCCCTAGTAAGTGACCGTGGAATACACATATGGGATTCTAACAGGGTCACTTTTATGGGCACTAGCCTGACAGTAGCTTTCAAGAATTCATTAGCTGAAAGGCCTTGCGCCAAATGTTCTGCCACATCTGGCTGCCAGAGTGCTGGAGGACTCAACAGGCTTTGCCCAAACAGGGAACTCTCTCTCGGAAAAGGTATAAGGTGCTTTACACGCCAAGGTGACGGAATCCACTATCCAGTGGGCCATCCTCTGCTTGGAGAAAGCCTTTCCTCTCTGCTGTCCACCGTTACCTTCCCTCTATGGGGTTGTGATGGGCAGAAATAGCAACAATGTAAACCTATATGGTGGAAGGGGACAGCCTACGCTCCAACCCTTGGTGCAAGAAGGAAAGCACAGCTCTGACTGAGCAATTCTTAGGTCAAAAATAAAAAAATTAGGTCACCTAGAACCTCCATGTCCCATTCAGGGACCACACGTGGAGTTTTTAAAGGTCTGGACGCGGGTACCAAAGGGTGCCCGTCTCTGAGAAAGCAGATCCTCCCAAGAGAAATTGGCCAGGGGCTGTCGCTAGGGGCATGAGTTCCGGGAACCAGGTCCTGCTGGGCCAATATGGAGCCACTATGGACCTGCTCCTCATCCTCCCTGATCTTGCACAGTGTCTGTGCTAGAAGGCTCACTGGGGGAAACGCCTACTTGCATAGGCCCCAGGGGCCAGCCAATGGGTGGTTTCTAGAGGTGCAAACAGGTCTACCTGTGCAGCTCCGAAACATCTCAAGATCAGCTGGACCACCTGGGGATGGCGTCTCCACTCTCCAGGAAGTGCTGCTCAAACCAGCTCGTTGGTTGCCAGATTAAACACTCCCGGAATGTGGATCACACGGAGAGACCCAAGATGCTTTTGACTCCAGATGAGGAGGTGACGGCGAGTTGTGACGGGCGAATTGTGACATGTGACAGGAGCATAAACCGCCTTGCTGGTTGATATACACAACGGTCGCATTGTTGTCCATGCAGACCAGAATGTTCTTGCCCTAAAAGTGCTCTCTAAGGCGGCCCAGGGACAGGCATACTGCTAGCATCTCGAGGCAATTGATATGCCAGTGCAGCTACCACACCCAAAGAGGGCAATGCACCACCATGGTACTCCACCATGTTTGACATAGCAGAGGCTTTCGTGCAGCTCGGAGATGGTCATGTCCCCACACATGCACATGCACTGTCCATGAAGACATTCCTCAGCGTGTTGAGCGCTCAGACACGTAAGGCGGTGATTGTGACTGTCCTTAGGCGCTAGGACATAACTGCACCCAGAAATGCATGGGTGTAACGAAATCTTTAAAAAGATGCTATCACCCATGTTGCTCCTTCAGAGTTAGCTCTTTTGGTGCTGAAGCACGGAGGGGAGCTGGCCACCGCACACTCCTGGTGTGGCTGTCTGCACTGCAAAATTATCCTCATGAGATCATGAACATCGCTGCAATGCCCTAAAACCAGCACTCGTTCCGTTAGCTTACTCAAAAAGAATGAGCAGTAGTGATGCACCACTGCTCGGCTCCAAAGAAAAAAGATAAATGATACATGCACCAGCTGCTTACTTGTACTCACAGTAATCAATTGCAGCTGGATGCAATCAGTGCATGCCAATGCTGATTGGCTTGTTTTGTTACACTCAAAGTAGATTGGGCTCTCGATTCGTCTGTCACCGAAACTGAACAATTTAATTAAAAAAAAGTACAAAATACAGTAAAAACAGTAATATTTTAATTTAAACCAAGTTTTCTATTTGTATATTAATTTATTCCTGTTATGCAAAACTGAATTCATAATTTTTTCAGTCTTCAGTGTCACATTTTCCTTCAGAAATCATATTAATATGATGATTTTCTGCTCAAGAAACATTTCTTACTATTATAATAAATGTTAAAACAGTTGTCCTGCTCAATATTTTTAGTGGAAATGTAGTTTTTTTCTATAAGGATTCTATAAGAAATAAAACATACAAAAGCATAACATTTATTGTTATTAGAAAACATTTGTAATTATTTATCTATTATTTCATTATTTGAATGCATCCTAGCTTAAAAAAATGTATTAGTAGCGTAAATTGCCTCTGAACATATTAAGATTGAAATTTTCTGGAATTACCTCATTATGGCTGAACCTCCCATGCATCTAGAAATTTTATTCTCATGTCTCTAAAATAATTTAACCTACATCTAATTTTTTTCATTTTGATTAGGTGAGCCAAGTTGCTGATTACTGAATTGAATTTTTATGCAGATGTGGGCAGTTTAATGTTAATATAATTATGGTTGATTTGTATTTTAAAAGAGCAAGAAAAATGATTTCTTCCACAGATCATTTTATACTAAGTACAGTGTTAAATGAATGAACATTTGGAGATACTTAAGAAAATACATGGTAGCGCTGGGAAGCTGAAGGACAGGGACTGACCCACTATACAGCCAAACTTTAAATCAAATCAAAGTCTCTCCAGATCTGATATACAGCTATTGACACCCACAGACATCTATTAATATAATAAGCCAGGCTGAGCGTCTCTTTCTTTCTCTCTCTCTTTCTCTCTCTCTCTCTCTCTCTCTCTCTCTCTCTCTCTCTCTCTCTCTCTCTCTCTCTCTCTCTCT
>JAUCNO010000044.1:11640036-11652652 GCA_032353835.1 Enteromius viviparus
CGTGACCGCATCACCACCTCGGGTGTGCATTATTTTTCTAATAATTCAACGGCCCGTCGTCAATTATTCCTTACGTAACGGATTGGTTTGGTTGTTTTAAATAAATCAAAAAGTGAGACTTTGATACAAGATTTTTTTAATCGATTCAAAAATAATAACTACAGATTATTAAGAAATCCTCTACTCTTAAACATTTGTGCTCAGCCAACTAAGATATGAATAAATACAAATATGCTCACCAAGCCTGCATTTATTTAAAAACACATTAATGACAGTAGTATGTGAAATATGAGTGCATCTTAAAATTCAGGTTCAAAATAAACATTGACATTTATTCCTATTTTCAGTGTGACATGATCCTTCAGAAATGATTCTCTGCCAATTTGGGATCTCTGCCTATTAATGTAAAATTGCAGTGCTGCTTAATATTTTTGTGGAAATCGTAATACATTTATTAAAACAAACAAAAATATTCTAAATGTCTTTAGTGTCGTCAGTTTAATGCATACTTGTAAAATAAAATTCTATTGTTTTAGAGAGATAGATTTACAAATAACCCTGCAGGCCCTAAACCAAGAAATCGCTTTAAGAACGGCCAATAAGAAACTGCCAGGTCAAGAAAGTGCTACCAGTCTGAGGTCTGGGGCTCTGTGTCAACTGAGGATAAGACTATACAGGCAATAAGTTAAATCAGGGGTTTTTAAATGTAAACGTTGGCTGTAAACTAGATTAATTGGCCTCTTAGCAAAAGTCTCACATGCTTCAGAGCATTAGATGAAAGGAGGCATTTTGCTTTGAACAGTCCTAGACATGCAAGCAGCAAGAGAGGAAGTCCAATTTTTCTCTAGAGACAGAACAGTAAGGCATCTCCTAACTACAAAAGCTAGTCCTGGTTTCCATTTCCTGGGTTCAGTCACTTCCTTTTAAAACGAGTTTGCAGGTAACCGACTTTTGAAATTCTCCCACAGGCAAAGAGCTCATGAAGATTCATATTATCCCAACTATTAACTCTCTGACGTAAAATGAGAAGTAAGCTCCTTTTACATAATTTGTGTGGAAGTACAGAGGGAAGTACAAGGGCGGGACACTCAGATGAATCGATAAATATCACTTGTGTCCTTGGCGAATGACCAAAAAGAGCAACATGATACAGACACTAGAGCGAACCCTCTACGGTCATTGCAATATTTTTTTAACCAAAGCTTAACCTGCCACTTATCGTGCATACAGTAAGTCATATAGACTTACCTCAAAAGGAATTAAACAAACAAGTCATTTTGATATGCATTTTGCCAAAATGCTTTTCTTTAAATTGTAACCTTGATGCCATTATTTGACTGGGATGCAACCACTGACGTTTCTGGGACACAGGAAATTCCAGTAAATGATGAACCTTTGTGAAAACAAGCATTTACCTGGCACCAGCAGCAACACCACGCATCCCTTTATAATTGAGTGGGTCTTAGAAACTACTAAACCCAAAATAAACAATAGATCACGTTTAGCTCTTTTGCCAAAACAGCTAACGCGGGGACATTTCTGCTGAGGACAATTAGTTTATATAACTACACATTTGCTAAACATTTCCTCCACATAACACCATGTTAATAGTGATTTAAGTCAGAAACATTTTCAGTTTTCTTATTTCTGTATCCATCTGGTTACACTGAAACATTTTGCAGCATACTGACTCAAGTTGACCTACAAATTGACAACATTTTATACAGTCAAATGCATTCATTTTAAGGGATTTGACAATAACATAAACCGTAGACCAACTGGTTAGCTACCAGGTTGTAATTGGATGGTGTACAGTATGCATTAGTTACATCCACCAGCCTGAATTTAAATACATTGATTCTGCATAGAAATTTCCACCAAGGAGGCAATTTTTGCCCCTCCACTCCGATGAAACGCTGTCAACGACTTAGATGTAATACGCAATGATCACACAATTCACAATGCTTAATAGAAATGTTCTTGCTTTTTTGTTTCAAGTCAAAGTTTGTAACAATGTGATTTACTTCATATGTTTGGCTTGTAATAAAAATAAATAAATAAATACTTCCACAACCAAGGCAGATGGACACTGTTGCACTCAATTGGGTTGCAAAACAAAAACAGTTCCCTCCTTCCGTCCCAATTTCCTGTTTTCCCATGAAATACATCAACATAAACATCAACTTCTCATGCCATATCATGTCTTTCAAGGGTTAGAAAACAACTTTTTTATTTCTTTAAATACCAGTAACAGTCAGACTTTGGGAATTAATCATCTGTCAGTTTAAGCTGTTGTTAAAATGGGCTTTCAAATAGATTCTACAACAGTTTCCACTAGTTGTTTCTAGTAGTTTGTTTTGAGGTTTTACAGGAAAAGGACATTTCATCGTGAGATATGATTACCACAGTAAGTCATGACGCAACTTCCTGTGCACCTGTGTCAGGTATGCCATTTTACCTGCGGTAGCGCGGAGCTGAGCTGTCTCTGAAGCACATCTCTCTCGTGAAGCACATCCTGGAGTTTGGTCTGCGACTGGATGAGGGTCTCCTGTGTCTCCCGTAAAGACTCCAGCAGCTTATCTCTCTCATCCAACATATTCACCATCAGCTGTTCAAAATTAGATTCGGCATCCGTGCCGTTCTGAGAGCCTCTCTGGGAACTCACCGAGTCCCCCTCATTTATGGTTGGCATCACTTCACACATCATATTGCTCGGTGTTCTATTAAGTCTAAATCAAATTAGAATTTTTTTTTATATATTCAGGTTTGAGGTGCACTATTAATATTTAATGCCATTTATATGCACGTTAAACATGTCCATGTATTTTAAAATGCATATGCATCCTCTAATTTCACTAATTGCATCTCTTTCTAGATTCTTCACACACCTTGACCTCTCTGGTCCATGACTGTCGGCCTTTTCCGCTCTGACATTATCCACCTAGTTTGACTTGGAACTCAATGCATTTCGCTGGACGCTCATTACAGCGCTCGCCACACGCACATTCCGATTTCAGCTGATTGAACCTCGTCGCCCTTCGCTTTAACATCCACCAGTTGCCATTAACCTTTAAGAAAGCGGTGAAATTCGCGTCTGCCGCATCCTCCAGATCCCTCTGCCACCACCACCACCATCATCATCATCATCATCTCCTTGCACGGCGAGCCGAGCGAAGCGCTCCTCCCTCTACGAGCTCATTCCCGCTTGCAACACAGCGATTCCGCTATCTCCACAAACATTCGCGCATGTTTTAAATTATGAATGCACCGACGCTTTGGTGGACTTGAAGGTTAAACGCTTCCCACGTCGTCGGCGAAAAGCATATCCACCCGGCGTGGCTCTGTAAAGCTCTTCAAACAGCGTAAAATAGGAGTTCCTCACATCAGCACCACGCGACTACATGACTGTCATGCACGAGAAGACTGTGTGAGAAATGGTGCCACGCGCAGCGCCCTCTGGCGGCAGGCAGATTCATAGAAACCACGGACCTATCATGAAGTGCCTAACGTTATATATATTTTTATGAAAACGAAATTTATCTCATTATTAGAAAATGTAATGACCTCTCTCTCTCTCTTTCTATATATATACATATATTTGTTTGTTTGTTTATTGAAAACCCCACAAAATTCTAATTATTAGGAATATTTTTCTATTATTCTTAAATGTTTTTCAACTTTGTTGTATTTTCAGCATTGTTTTAGTCACTTTAATACAATATATAAAACACTTTTAGTCACATATTTGCTTTTATGTAAATGAAAGTTTTCTGCAGCTAATATTTTTATGACCAGAGGAAATATATATATATATATATATATATATATATATATATATAAATGTATATATTAATGAGACAAAAACTCTGAGAAAACAGAAAAAAACAAGAGAATAATACAATTAAAAAAACAAAAATCTATTTCGTTATGTATATTGTTTTATTTTTGATCAAATATACTTAAAGAATTTAAAAGGATTCACGCAAAAATGACTTTTTGTCGAGGTTCAGTAGTTATTTAAAGAGACACCCCATTATATGTATTTGCACAATGTATTATACTTCAAGACACTTTAAACATTAAAAAAAAGAAACAGCTGAGATGACGTTATGGTTTGTCGTAACCATTTTTTTCTCTGAAGCCTGAGGTTATGAATATACAGCGTCTGGTTGGCCAATTCTTCTCACATATGATTTCTGCGTCCAATTAGCGTCCAGTCTGGTGAGTCGTTCGCTTTGTGAGATCTCGCGAGAATGCACGCGACCTTGAGCGTCAGTTCCATAATGGCTGAAGATCCTGGAGGAGCTTTCTTTAATTTCACCCTCATTTTTATCGTTTTTTCGTTACCTCTGCTGGAAAGATGGCAGGGCACACAGCCTCGATAAACGGCCATAGACCCCCGCTGTCGTTATGCCCAAGAAAGGGAACCGAAAACGGCTGAAATTTAAAGCCGAGGATGTTTGCTCAGAGTCAGGTAACAGACAGAGTGAGGCGGGCTGATGTTATGATGGATGTTCCGTGTAATAGCCAAATTCATTCTCTTGATTTCTTGTGCTCCTTCATTTTTTCTTACAGTAACTGTGGCTGACTATGCCAACGCCGATCCCGCCATTGTAAAGTCGGGACGAGTTAAAAAGGCTGTTGTTAATGCAATTGAAAAAGAAGGTAAAATCTGAAATGATATATAAAAGCTCATTCACGCCCCATAATACGGAAATAACTAGTGGTAAATAATAATTATGGCATAAAAAGTCATAACTATATAATATTTATTCATAGCTGTGAGTTAAAAAGCATTCTTGTCATAAGTGTAACCTTTCATGTCAAATTATATGAAGGCCAGAAACAAACTTTGATAGAGATAGATGTTCAACCCTGCTTCTGGAGCTAACTGTTATTGTGTGTACGTTACAATGACCCCAGGCACCTTTAATTAGCTTAATTAGTATAATTAAATATAACATCTCCATAAGCAGGTCTGAACAGCCTCTATTTAGAGGATTATTTTAACCAGTATGTTGAGAATACATTTCCTGTAAGACATTTGACTCTTTAAATACAAAAATAAAATAAAATAAAATAAACTCTTGATTTTTATTCTGTTTTAGTGAAATTACTTTGTGGACTTGAGGCATCCCAGGGTCCTGTGCAGGAAGTGCTCTCCTCTGCAGCTGGTGTGAGCAATGCGGCCCATGAGAGTAGTGATGAACTGGACTCGGAGGAAGGGGATGAAATCAAAGGGTCCTGTAAAAAGAAAAACAAAAGGCGCAAAGGTAACTGCAGGCATACCGTTTGACCATTTACCAATATGAGTGAAAATGCAAAGTTGTCATATTGAAGTGTTACTCTTAATGGTTCCTTCTAGTAAATGGTTTATGTCAAAAGGGGTTTGGCTAAAGTGTTTGAGAATCTCTGTTCTGATGTGTTTCAATATTATAATTTTGAGATTTTAAGTAACTCCTGTCATTATGAATGCCAGAAAACAGTGAGAGCGTAGATGGAGAGGAGTATCCAGTTGATATTTGGCTTCTACTAGCTGCATACATTCGGCCAGAAGATGTATGCAAATTCTCCTTGATCTGCAAGAATGCTTGGACTGCCACGTGCACAGCTGCATTTTGGACACGACTCTACAGAAGGTAGGCAGCCAATATGTGGTATTAAAAATGAATTGTGTGGCTTTTTGATAAGAGTAGGCAGGCACTGTTGCTGTCCACTGGACATCCCTGTGTTAGTTAAAGGGAATTTATGCTGAACAGCATTCCTCTTTATTTATTTATTTTTGTTTTTTGTGTATGTATGTGTGTGTGTGTGTATATATGTGTATAATATTTAATTTAATTTTTTTCCCCCCAGGCACTATAATCTTGATGCAGATCTCCCTGATCGCCTTCAACCTGATTCTATTGCAATGATGCGTTGTCTTCGTGCGCGTGTTATTCGCTCGCTTTTTCACTTATATGAGCCCTTTAACTTGCGGGTGTCCAAAAGCCCTCCTCTTCCTGAATCTACACCTACCACACTCCTCAATTCCAAAGTTTGTGGACGTACTCTATTTTTTAAATATGTTTAACGTGAAGATTTTTGTGTTGATGCCTTTCTTGTCCCCACAGTGTTTGTTGTTTTGGGTCAACAAAGTGTCTGGAAGTAGGTCAGAGCCGATGTGGGAGTTCAACTTCAAGTTCGTGAAACTGGTATGTTCACTATATTGTCATAAAAGTAGAAATGAGATTTGTTTTATTTATGCCAGATTTTCATTTTCAGCCAACCAAGGGCAAAAATGGATGTGGTTTGAGTCTTCAGCTGCCCAAGCAGTATAAAGATGTTCACACTAATCCTGACTCGGATTGTTATCTGCTGCGGGTCACTACCCTCAATTTCATTTTCACTTCTGTTGTGATGGGCATGACGTTAACTTTGGTGAGTGTTAAGAAAATCCGTTTCACATCATATTTTATGTGACGACTAGTGGTTTAGACCAAGCTAGTTTCCACATTTCTTTTTGTTGAAGGTTTTACTTGCAGTGCAAATTACAATGCTGATGTCATATATTACAATGAATCATTCTGTCTTTCTCTTTCAGTTCACCATTAATGTGAGCACAGACATGAGGCACCACCGTGTGCGCCTGGATTTCCAGGATTCACCAGTCATTCGAGGGAAGAAGCTTAGGGGTGAACAAGGGGTGCAGGTAGTGCTGGACCCTGTCCACAGTGTGCGCCTCATGGACTGGTGGCACCCTCTGTACCCCACATCCTCATATAATTAGTCTGAACTCCAATCTTTTCAGTTACAAAAACATTGCAGAAGACAATTCAGTTCTGTTTCAACCAACTGTGAAGTCCTGGCTGGTTTTGTTTTTGTTTGTTTTTTTCTCTCCCCTGCTGAATTTTACTCTGTGCAGTTAGAGCACTGCTTTTTATAGTGTGCTGATCTGTAGTCCAACCTCAAAGTGTCATGACTGTGTATGTGGCAGTTGATTTTAATAGTCTGGGTACCTGGCATATTTAATTGGATACTAATTAAAACGAAAGTGGGTTCACGATGGAAGCACACAAGTTAGGAGTCCATTTAATGTCATGATGTCGTTGTCCACTTTGAGTGTGGTTTACAAAAATCAGCATGGAGTTATAACACTTCTTAGTAGGGTTTGCATGACTCTAATCTTGAATCATACGTTGCTAGTCAGTTGATTTGTTTGAATTTTTTTTTTTAATAGCATTCTCAAAATTCACCTTTGCTGTAGATTTATTATTCTGTCTTTGCAATTGTATAAATTGGTAAACTGGGTGACCATTCAATAAAACAAATGATCTGTTGAGGCTGGTCCGCTCTAGAGAGGTGTAGTGTAACCCGTTTTGAATACCTTTTTAGCTTGGTGTTAAGTTTAGGGACAAAAGCTAAGATTTGATGTATTCGGTGCTTTCTGTGGAGCCCATTATGAGTTCAGCTTTGCTGCTGTGCATGTTTCCTAGTTAAATCGCATCTAATTGATGGAGTTGGCAAGGATGTTTCTAGGTGTTGTAGATATTAAAGTGTCTTTGGTTAAGAGACTGTTTGTTTGTGATCAAGAGAAGTTATTAAATCTATGTCAACATTTGTTTCCTTATTTCAGTCAAATCCAGACGTTGTGCTCTTGTGAGGTAAATTCTATGCTGCTTTTTAATTTGAATCTTGCGTTTTGTTTTAGACTGGAAAATGAAGGCACTAATGTTTTACTTTATTAAAAAAAAAGACCAATAATGTTTTTAAGTTTTTATTACTGTCCTGTATGGGAAATAATAGGATCAATACTGACACCCTGTGGGCATATCTGGGAAAAAATAAAACCACTAAAAATCAAATGCTAATTCAATAGCATGGGGGTATTTGTAGTTATAGCAATTTTATGTGTCAAAATTATTAATTTTTCTTTTTTTAGGGTATTAAAGGTAATCATTAGGGTATTAAGATGATGGTCCATTATTTTGTCACAAGTAATATTATAAACTTTTTTTTTTAAAGAAATTAAATTTTTTATTATTATTTGAGTTGTTGATTATCGTGTGACAGTAAAAAAAAATCTTTAAAATTAAAGATTAAACCCCTCATAGGCTAATTGCAACTATAAGAATTAAGATACTTTTTTCTCGTTATTTAAGTTTTTCTTTCTTTTTCTACGGTTTTTTTTTTTTATTTTTTTTTTTTGCTATGTCACCATAGGGCACGGCTAAAGTTTTATTTGTCCCGTTTCTTGAACGTTTACACGAAGCTGAACTACATTTCCCACAATGCTCTGTGAGCGCTGTGATTGGTGGCTTCGGCTGTCACAAGTGCACAGGTGACTGGTGTACAGCGCTGTCACATCACACAGCGCAGTCAGAAAACAAATCGCACATCACACAGGGGAGTGAGTTCTGTTAAAATTATCGAGAAGTTGTAAACGGTGCTGTTTTGCAGTTTCGCTTCCATACGACTGCAGAGGGAACTGATACCAGGTTGAGTTTTAAGACTGCACAGTTGCAGCTCCTTTCCACAAAACTACGTCCCAACTTTGTACTTTCTGACCTTCAGCGGGTAAGTGATACAGCCCATTGCGCTCCAGTCTTGTGTCTAAATAAGTCTGTCTCTGCTTGAGTTGCATTCATTTCCAGCTTATTCCATAGCGACAGTATTTACATACATGGTCTACATGTTAACAAAACAACACCAGTTGGTGCGTATGCTTTTCCTTTTTTGAAAGTCATTGAATTTAGTAGAGGAGCAGTGACTCAAAACTGTACAATGATAAACTCAGTTATGTTTGAAATCAGTAAGCATTCTCAAGTTCAATAGTCTTTGTTATTATACATGAATTAATTCGGGATATTTCGCGTACTTTCTAGTTGAATGTGCTTTTATTGTTGGAGCACTGTCATATACTTCTGACACCCGATATGCATAAACTCTAAATATGTATAAACAGCGTTAGCGATACGTCTTATGTAATGCGACCAGCGCAACACAAACCCTTACATATGTTCCCACTATAAAAGTGTTGGCTATTTACACATAATGTACAAATATAGGGCGCAAGATATTAATAGGCCGCTTAAGTAATGCCTGTGAATATGCTTCCTAGTCTGACAACTTGACAATTTCGGGATGGTATACAGATCAACATTAGAGAGAACATTAAGCCTGTGCTTAATGTATTGCATAACGGAAGAAAATATGAATAAAAAGCACATTCTGATCAATTTACAATGCGTTAAGACAATAATTGTTGTCTAGTGAACACCAAGTTGGTTATTGTGCATAATTCTGTCACTTTAATACTGACCAACCACATTGCTGTTATGATTTTTTTTGAGAGGTGTAATAGTTAAATAGCATTGGTTTAGTTTATTCAAGGATCAGATAACCCAGACAATAAAAACCGGTACATGGTTACAGAACGATCTTGTATTGAGGTTTAGTCGAGCGAAGGAGTGAACAATGTATGGATGTTTTTGGCTCAGTGAAACTGATAGTATCATACCAATCCCTTGTTTGTTTCATGTTGTGCGTCTTTCCCTTCTGCAATCCAAGTAGACAAACCCTGACTGAGAAAATTGGGAAAAATGTAATTAATGAGGCCATGTAAATGATTAATCGCAATTAATCACATCCAAAATAAAAGGTTTTTTATACATAACTTTTTATACTTACATATTTAATATTAATATAAGAAGTGTTTGCACACACACACACACACACACACACATATATATATATATATATATATATATGATTAATTGTTTATATTGAAATGCATCTTTTGGAAACACCTGTGTTATGGATATTAAGCACGTCTGGATGGTTGCATTAAACTTTGAGTACTCTATAACATGACTTTCTTTGCTGTTGAAATTTCTGCATTGTGCTTTTTACTGAATTGGATGGGCCTGTCCATATGTTGTCTCTGCCGCTTCTTTATACAGTTCAGAAATTTTCAGACTTGCCAGAAAATCAAGTTCACCCACAGGTTATATCAGAAAGCAACAGAGAGCTGGAGGTTTTATCTCTCATCTATGATGGTAAGCGATAAACACGAGGTCCTATCGCAGGTGTGGCACCCCAGCCTAGTGCATCACACGCGTCGACACGTTTGACCGGTGTGTAATCCGGTCAAAGTCAGGGCATTAAGAGGCAGTTATGTGTTTGTTTTCATGCAATAGTGACTTCGATCAGATATAAACAAATGCAGACCGTATGACTGATAGAAGGTAACTCTAGGTTGGCGCCGGTAGCCTGGTGGGCAGTGCATCGACATTCAGGGCTGTTGTGCTTCTGGAGCCGTGAGTTTGAGTCCTGGCTCGCAGACCTTTCCCGATCCCGTCCCCCTATCTCTTTACTTCCTGTCAGATCTATAATCGAATAAAGGCAAAACAGCAAAAATAAATGTTTAAAAAAAAGAACCTCTCCCATACACCCGCGGACACATAAACACCCAGCAGCGAAGACAATGGTAAACACATTTGTTGCTGCGCATTGGTGTTTGGATTGGCTTGCTGCTGCCTTGTTTCCATTACACTGCCTTCGAGTCGAGTGTTTTAGTTGAACATAAACTACACTTGCGTTAATTCTAGACATGACCTCTTCATCTTGACTGAAAATGAGCTGCTGCTAAAGGACTGAACAATATGTCGGTGTACACAAATATACAATGTTTTGAATTCCTTCTCTTTTTCACATAAAGGATGTGACATAACAGTTAAAATAACTGTTTGTATTAACATTTGACTTAATTCTGTAGCTTATTGTCCCAGCACACTATCTTCAGCCCTTTAAAAATAAAAGCCAAGATGTGCTTTTTTTAAGCAAGGTTTTGCACAAAATCATGCGCCAAAAGCCTGTAACACTTTTCTTTAATTATGAAACCAAATTTTGTTCCTCTCTGCTTGTTTTCACAATGCTGCTCTGAGGCGATACTTGAAGCTGATGGAGCGTGGAGAGAGAGAGAGAGAGAGAGAGAGGGAAAGAGCAGTGGGCCATTTAATGCAACAGCTGTTCTCAACAATGACAGAGGCATTACTGTCTAAAAAGAAAAATGCACGGTGGACGTGTACAACTACAGCTTCCCGTTCTGTTTCTGAAGCTCAGTGCACAGATTTTGGTCTTGGGTTTGCGATCTGAGACCAATTTCAGGAATTGTTGATTTCATTGGTGGTTGTGAAAAAATCTGCAGACTTGGTCAGCTTATTACATGGACAGGTTTCCTTGCTTTTTACATTGAATCTCGCCCTTAACGTCTGCGTTAAATAAAAAGTGGCATATTGCACTTTGTTAGCACTCAATACTAGTCTTGTGATGAACAATTAATCAATGCAATTTAGTCGTTTTTATCGTTAGAGACAAAAGCAAGACACAACCCCACTTTCTGTTATTTTTCATTTGATATTCTGCTTTCCTAAGAAATACATCACAATGTTGAAGTGAACTCTCTTGGTTCACAGAATTTAAAGTGCGGTCACATTTAACTGACAGGATGAAAATGTGACTTCTGCTGGCCAAGAAATTTTCTTATGTGAATATAATTTCAAGTTCAGGTTTTTTGACATTTTTAACTTGTATTGACAAATCTGAAGATTCACAATCTTTTGACCAGTTTTGTATAACATTATCCTTTAACATAATAAATAATCAAAGGTGGGCAAAGTACACAAATCAGATACTCGATAACCTTTTACTTGATAAAAAGATTGATAAATGTTTGTTTATTTTGAATTGTATGTACTCTTGTTAAAAATTCATGTAAAAAAAAATCCATCAGTCAATTACTGATAATTCAAGTGTGCAAACAAGTGAATATAACAACATATATTGTTAACATGTTAAGAAAAAGTTCCAATGTACTACTTTAACGTCGTTTGAAAGTGCTGCAGCAATGGGGTAGATGCATAGGAATTAATTTGTGTTATTTTAACATCATTTAGTTTTCGGACACCACTATCACGTCACATACTTTGTAACAGCATGTTTTTTATGAAATGTAAAACATGTGAAGTATTATGGTGAAGTATTATGGTTTGGAATGTAGTGAAGAAAAAGTCCCCCTCTTTAAGTACAGTAAAGAAGTAAAAATATTTTAAATATACAAAGTAAAAAGAGTTATAATAATAAGAGCTGTTTAGAGTTTATTTCATCATAATCATTGTATTTTCTTACATCCAGTCAGTTAATATTGTGCAATTTATTAAGCAAAAATTATAAAGGAACAATGTTGTTCTATCATGCATAAAAGGAGATGTGTACAATATACAATCTATACAATATACAATAAATTTGAAATGGCCGATTTGGCATAAAATTTAAATCTCGATTAATTAAACATTTTAACTTGATTACGATTAATGAATGATTATTTTATTTTTTTGCCCTCATATTTCACTGACAAATCTTGTACAGTAAATATGCTCACATAATACAAGTGAGAGATTTTCTTAATGAAGGGTGCAGTACTTGATTTTAAAATGATTGAAGAAAACACGCACATCTTCTATCTATGATTATTTATTAAACATCAATGTAGCCAAGGGAGCAGTGGTGGAATGTAACGAAGTATTTGTACTTCGTTACTGTACTTAAGTAAATTTTTACGTATCTATACTTTACT
>JAUCNO010000044.1:11652752-11688050 GCA_032353835.1 Enteromius viviparus
TTGAAAAAATACTTTAAAGTGAATTTAAAAGTATGTACTTAGGACTTTTACTTAAGTAAGATGTTGATGTAGTAATTTTACTTTTACTTAAGTATATATTTTGCAGGGCAGTTGTACTTTTACTTAAGTACTAAACTTATGTACTTCCTCCACCACTGCAAGGGAGTCATATACTTTGCGGAGTACAGAGACTGGAAGCGCCTGGCAGAAGCCCCCCCCATGATGCGAATTTGCGTTTGCTGTGAAGTGAATGAAGCGAGTAAACTCAAAATGTTTAAGCGTCCAACTACGCGTGAATAACGTGATTTATTCATGCAAGTCGCGTCTGTTGGGCACGTAGGGTCACGTAACGGAGCGGGTCACGTGACTCCACACGCGGTATTGTTTTTTAAGGGAAAGTAATCTAAATAATCGTCCTGGATTTTTTTTTTTTATCGATTATAGGTTCTGAATGTCGATTAGGATTACTTTTTGATTAATTGCCCAGCCCTACTATGGGGTCCTTTATTTATGTCCCACAGAGAAATGGCAGTTATACAAGTTTTGAACGACATACATTTGTGAGTGAACTATACCTTTGAAACATCTATCAATAGCATAATAATTGAAATGCTAAAGAAAATCCTTAAAAGCACTTGATTTGATCCATTATGCAAATAATGTGCAAGTTACACGATAGTTACATTTGTATTACTATTCAGTATTACAGGCACCTGTTGGTGTGCAATCCAAGCTAAAACCAGTCCAGGCGGTCCTGTTCTTATGTATACATGCATAATCCTGTTTAACCTCACCAGCCTCATCTTCACTGTATGCATTAGCAGGTAGTGAGCTTAAAGGTTGCTCTGCTTGGAGTCTCTTTAAGTTAGTATTTTAGTCTTCCAAAAGATACAAATTAAAGGTATATTAAAGGTGAACGTGGAAAACAGTAAGGGGTGTAGTGTACTCAGCATGAATATGAAGGTCAGGATGTGCAGAATGATGTTAGTTTCACAGGCACAGGGACAGACAGTCCAGACCTTGTACATGCCCCTTTATAGTAGTTTCAGGTGCACCAGTGCAGCTGTGCCCCTGGCTCTGGGACAGATTAAAGAGGACAAATGTATTGTAAGCTTACGTAACGTCTTTACCCAGCAGACCAATAATTTCCTCTTCGTGTTTCTCTACATTTTTTCTAGTCAGTATCCTATCCTCCTAAAACACACACATAGTTAATGAACAAAAAAATCAATGCGGCACAAAAGCTGGGCAGAGACAGCAGAGAAATCTGTAGAAAATAGATTAAAGGAGACATATAATACATATTTAGCGATTCAAGCTTTTGTATAGCAGTGGATATATCATGATGATGTCTAGTTTATTACGTCCATAATTGCAAACCGCACCGTCCCAA
Organism: Enteromius viviparus; assembly: GCA_032353835.1. Lineage (NCBI taxonomy): Eukaryota > Metazoa > Chordata > Actinopteri > Cypriniformes > Cyprinidae > Enteromius > Enteromius viviparus. The sequence continues at coordinate 11,654,146 of JAUCNO010000044.1, forward strand.
ATTCCATAAGGGTACCTACCTAGCAAAGCAAAGGGTACCAAAAAGGCGGAGCTAAACTCACTGCTGAATCTTGATTGGTTGACTAGAATCATTAATTTGCTTGATACAAGGGGATCCCCTTCACTCGTTCCGATCTGCTGTCTGCGCGTTTAGTTGCATTGGCTTATTTACCTTAGAGTGCGCAAACACAAAAACTATATTTTATAATTTAATATTTTCTCACAGACAATAGTTGTTTTCAATATGTGTTCTATTTACTAATCTATAATAGAGAATACATAGATCAGTGGTTCTTTTCTCTTCTGAAGAGTCATGAAGTGTAGTCGTAGTGTGTGTGTGTGTGTAAAAGAGTCGTATTAGTCTCATATGACAGGGCTCACCCACAGTCTGTTTACTAATCGTCTGATGCACATTGCATTCAAAATTAGGAAGTGTTGGTTAATCTCAAGTTCCAGTCTGTTTTGTAAAACAAAATTTGCCAATTTGTTGCTCGTATTTTGTTAGAGTTTACTGTTGTCTTCTATGAGTTATTAACAAATGAAATGCCGTTAGTTTGTTCTCATCCTCACATTGTCATTCTCTAGTGTGTGCAATGTTTATGTCAGTGTCACCCTGTAAATCTTACAGGTCTAAACATGGACATGGTTGCTTTCTATACACTCTGACTAAGGTCCCAAAGCATCCTGTCTCTCTTTCTCAACGTTTCTCTCTCCACACACATGCCAGATAGGCCAAAGGCGGGCATAGTTGCCATACCGTCAAAGTGAACGCTGCTGGTTTTGAGTGGGGGAGCCAGAGAGGGAGGTGGATCCTGCGTTGTAATGCAGCATAAGTAATGCTGACAATTGCAAACAGTGTTCTGTTCTACCAACGCTCCTAATCTCATAACATATCTCCTAAAGAGCCCTTTGGCCACAGCTGATCTCCAAGCATTCTTGTTTAAGCCATTGCCAACAAATTAACCCTTTTTTATTCCTCACTTAGGAATCACTAATAAAAAGAAAGAAAGAAAGTGTTTATTGACACTAAATGCAAATTGCCAGCCTTGTTAATATTAATAGTATAGGCTATTGACACTAAATCCACCCACCAATGTGTGATTGGTCTAGTCAGCACTACGAAAAATGGCTATCAGACATCAGTGAGGTAAAGGGTCAAGAGCAGGCTTATTTGAGTTTGATTAAAATGAAAACCATAAAATAGTTTTGTTACATGAAGTAAAATAAATGTAAACTTCTCTAAACCAAAACTTTTTTCTTTTCTTTTTTTCTTCCTGATAACATCTTTTACATGAGCACAAAAAGACTCTATAGCAAGCAGACCTGAAATATGTAACTTTGGCATTCCCCTCATACATCTTAATGTCATTGCAACACATGAGAATGCGTTTAGTTACCTCCTAATCAGAAAAGCTGATGGAAAATAATAGAAATGCCAGACCAGCTGGTTTAGACATAGTCAGAGTCTAGAAATATCCTCCTTTCCATAGGCTATTGTCAGGAACACAACAGTTTCTTGGTCATGAACATGGCCTCCTACACAGGAGCTGGAGCACTGCAACAGGCCGCAGCTGTTGGGACCAATGAAATACAGTTTTGTTTCTGGCGCTCCTTCTATGACCCAAAATACTACTGTAAATACGTTGTTGTCTGTATTTAGTTTATTAAACTTCTTCATTGTGTGCGCACAAAGCTGGTCTTGTCTCGCATGTTGAATGTCAACAAGCCGTTTAAACCACTTTGTTACACTTTGCATCTGCGTAACTCTTTCTGTTTGTGTTTATCGTTTCAAAAGCCCCCCCAGCGAGGTCTTTTTAGAGGAAAGGTCACTGGTGGTTTGAATACTTTGCAGAGGTCACCGCGCCTGAATGGAAATGCATGGTGTCCAGGCTTTTATTACCCATCATGCACCTTCCAAACAAAGCTAAAGAAAAAAACTGAGCTTTGAATTGATCGCAAAAGTCTGCTGAGAAGTGGCTCTTAGATACTGGGGGGAAAAGGAAAAAAAAACATATATATATATATATATATATAAATAAGTTTGAGCTGTGACAGGCAGTGTCACATTAGTCTGGTAAATTAGTCAAACATTTTGCCGTTTCATTGTAATTTTGGTAACTTTGGTTTATGAACCATGCTGAACCAATCTGTTTTGCATGCATGCCCTAAACTGAGGTTTCACCTTTAGAAAGAAATGCACACATACAATTACAAAGCAGTTCTTTGTTTGCTATGTCCAGCAGTGCTTTAGAATATGTTTTTCCTCAAAATTACCCATAACAGCCTGGAATAATTTGTCATAAATGTATTTAACAGTGGATCTCAACTGATGCCATGGGCTGCAGCAAAAATGCAAATAAAAATCATTCACATTTACCAATTTCCTTTTTGTGTAGGTGGGTAATAACACATTTCTTCTGTTGTTTATGCATTTACAAATGGGCCAGTTTTCCTATTAAAACTAATTTGTTTGCATATTACCATATTACTCGGAATTTTTGAAAGTCTTTTACGGTTACCAAGGCTGTATTTATTTGATCAAAAACTAATAGATATGTATTGTTTTGAATTTTCAGCAACCATAACTACATTTGGGTGGTGGTCAACAAACCTTTTGTTTTATTATTATTATTATTATTATTATTATTATTGTTACTGTTGAAAATACTTTTTTCATATTATTAATATTATATTTCATATTAACTTTAATAATATTATTGTGGAAAATGTGATATATTTTTTAAGATCAACATTTATTTAAAATATAAATATTGTACTGACTGTCACTTTTGGACAATTTATTGCATTCTTACAAAATATAGTAAAATGACACAGTATTGTTTGTAGTAAATTTACATTTTACATTTACTCATATAGCAGACCCTTTTATCCAAAGTGGCTTACATATGAGAAAAGCAAAAGAAGCAACCAGACCAGTGAAAGAGCAGATACAAGTGCTGTAACAAGTCTAGCTCAGTACACAAATCAGGATGAATACAATAGAATAGAATAAGTAAGTGCTAGTATTTTTTGGTTAGGTGCTGGCAAGCTGTTTGAATTAAGATAGGCAGATCATTCCACACAGAACAATCCAATTTAACACATTGCAATTTCAAGGTTTTCTTTGCACCTAGAATTTTTTCACATTTTTTTTAGACTTTAACTGCAAGTCTTTAAATATCAGTATAAAATTTGATCCTGTAAATGCCACAGAACCCCATAATGCAGAAATTGATTCTTTTTTTAATGTGCACATGATCTAAAGCAGAGGTGGGAATTATTCAGGCATAATGCAATACTCATTTCTTGTAACTAACATCTCACTTCCTCTTAACTAACCCTTCCATCAGTCTTTGTTTTGTCTGATGATTGCAATTTATTATTTTGGCCTACTAAATGCACATCTGACTGTTTCTTGGGGTCAAATCATGGTATCATTCCTTAAAATGTATCTGTCCAGTGCACTTTGTGGGACATTTTACAGAATATAAACCTAATATTTAATGTCTATTTTTATGATCACTAGGGGGAGACAGTGTTGGAGCTGTTTTATGTTTTCTTCTCAACCACCAGTTTCATCAAACATTTTGTAAGATCTTAAGCTTGATCGTACATTTTAGAAAAGCTTTGTGTGTCATGTTTTCTGCTTTCCAGCAATGCACCTTCCATTACATTTTACTCTATTATTCCCAGCCCTAAATTACAAAAACAAAGCATTTAAAAGTTAGCAGACATTTTAATCAAAGCTGCATGCAAGGTTTGCAAAAAAATGTTTTCTAAAGATCACAAAAAGTAGAACAGTGAAGTAGAACCCAAAAAACAAATAATCCAGTAATATTAATTGTATCTTCTTTTCAGTTTGAATAAAGGAAGTCAAACAAGCAAACACTAGGTTGAGAAAATTTTTGGGTGGACTGTCATATTAACTACCAATGATCATGCATCTCCATCTTATAAAAAAGAGCTGTTTATTTTATTATTCAAAAAGATGCATAAAACTGATCAAAAGACACAAAAAAATGCTTTCATTTCAAATAAAATTAGAAAAATTTGAATTCATTTCAAACTTTTGAATTCATTTCAAATTATTTCAAATAAAAGTAGTTCCTTTGCACTTTATACTTGGCAAAGAAACCTGAGAAATGCATCACAACATCCACAAAAATATTAAATGATGGTTCTTAAGCACAATATCAGCATATTATTAAAATACTTTCTGTAGGGTAATGAGATTTTAAATTGTTTAAATATGTAAATATATACAGTTTTTATTGTATTTTACCAAATAAATGCAGCCTTATAATGCTTGACCACCAGCATCATCATTGTCGTCATCCTCACCATCATCATCTTCATGTCAGTGCACAATGTCCCATAACAAAACAAGGGACATAGGTTTAATTCCCAGGTTAAAAAAGTACCTTGCTTGCAGGCGCTTAGCATATAAACCTCTGCTGAATGAATTACTAGACATTCATGTGACATTCATGAGCATCTGCATGCTTCAACTTGCGGTGAAGGCAACACCGTACACCACACCTTAAGAGCAACTTCCCTGATATTTTTTTACATTTGGATCATTACAGTGAATTAATATGTGGCGTGTAAAGCATGTTTACAAGTCCACATGAGTGATTTGCTGACCAAGCTTAACCAGTGATTCACCACACTCCTCCAGACTCATTACATTCAGCGGCACAGTCAGATGAGACGGAAGAGGACTCGAGGAAAGAGATGAGGGACAATGAAGTCCCCTTGTTCCTCTCGCACGGAAGCTCACAGGGTTTTGGTCATTTAGGGGAACTGGCGGGGGGTAATTGATAGAAGAGGAGAAGTTGTGGACACTGTACTGTAAGACTTCATGACTAAGGATTTCCCTGTGACTGCTGATTGCTCTCCCTCTCTTTTTCTCTGTGGCTATTGGTCACGAGTGGTGGCGCTGTCAGGCAGCACAGCATCTAGTATAAGAGCCATGCTTCAACATGAAGGCTCAGTATTCTGTAAGGGCGCCACTGGGGTTTGGACTTACACGAGGATTGTGTATCTGTGAAGAATAGGACGAGATAATCATTGACCGGCTATTGACCGGTCTACAACTGCATATGAGGTATGGAGAGTGAATCATTACTGGGATTTGTGCATAATTTGATATCAACGACCTGTAACAAGATTGAAAATTCACTTTGTCGGATGCACATATTCAGTGCCTGGGAAATGTGTTTTATTGGAATCTCACACTTAACTGAGATCTACTTGGCTTGTCATTGTAGGCTCTTGTTAAGCATGTTTGGTTGTGTAGGTATTTAAAAGAGATTATTATTTGGACTAGCTTTTATTATGATGGTCTATTATTGTGAGAGAAATCAGTGGCAGACATCCATGGATGGAATACGTGGACTATTGTGGCATTTTTGGTGCTGAATTTAGAATACAAATCTGCAGTTTGGGTTTAAATATAGCAAAATGTTATATAGTTATACTGTATATTTAATCTTATTTTTTAGAGGGACAAATGTTGACAGTCAAAGGGTTCTGTCATTCTGTCATTTATTACTTGTTCCAAACCCATAAGATCTTCATTCATCTTCTGAACAAATTAAGATATTTTTGATGAGATCAGAGAGCCACCTGACCCTCCATAGACAGCAACACAACTGAAATTATCCCAGGTTCAGAAACGTGGTTAAAACACCAGTAAAAAAGTCCATCAGTGGATTTCACGAGATAATCATAAAGAATAAATAAAATTTGGCATGCTGTCCGTAGAAAGGCGCGAAAGCAGGAAGAAGCGGGTGGAGAAAAGGGTGGAGGAGGGATGCACAAAGACGAGAAGCGGAAGTAAAGGAAACGGGTTTATTTATAGTAGGTAGGAAGGATTTGATTGGCCATGAGTAACGAGGAGATTGATTGGATAAGCGATGCAGCCATGATCGATACGTCCAGCACTTCCTCACGAAACTTGTTTGCAAAACATTACTAAGTGTTGCAACGATACGACAATCCTGTTTTTTGCGCAAAGAAAACGAAAACAACATCATATACTCAGCTATACTTCTCCTATGACTTAAGTTGTCGACCATTTTAGAGAACATTCCTGTGTAAGCGTACGCTTAAACAGCCACAGATTACTGCTTTCACCCGGATGTAAACAAGGCTGATTAGGTCAAATAAGTTAAAGCTTGCGTATACGGCGCGTTGAAATACTCTCTAAAATGGCGGAAGACGTAAGTCAAAGGAAAAAAGAGTAAATTATGGTGTTTTTGTGTAATTATTTGCGCAGAAAAAGTATTGGAGTTGATCCACTGATGTCACATGGACTGTTTTACCTATGTTTTTGCTACGTTTCTGTATCTGGGATCATTTCAGTTGTATTGCTGTCTATGGAGGGACAGATGGCTCTCTGATATCATCAAAAATATCTTCATCTGTGTCCCAAAGATGAACGGAGGTCTTATGGTTTGGAACGACATGAGGGTGAGTAATTAATGACAACATTTTAATTTTTGGGTGAACTAACCCTTATGAGCAGTATTAACTAAAATACATACATCAACTGTAGTCCCTGGAAAGCAGTGCTTGCTCTAACATCTCTGAATCCATTGAATAAAATGAGTGTGTTTGGATATATATATATATAGTCTGTAAATATGAACACACTGTGAACTCTCACAGTTTGGAAAGAGGTTTAATTCGATGTTTCCAGTTTAACCCAGATATTAGATGTACATATAAATAGATATATCCTCGATGCACCTGTTGCCTTGTTATTTTGACCGCTAGAAACAGCACAGCCGCAGCTATCTGCAACATTGTCATCAATCCAGTTCGTCCAGCCACAGCCGGAAAACTCTTCATGTTACTCAGTGGGCAAAGGATGGCCTCTAATACAAATCTCTGTGTTTTTTTTTCCAGTTTTTCAGCCCACTCATAAGCAGGCACCCAGTCATGTAGAGAGCAGCGCGTGGAGGACACCCAGATCACTTTCAGCACTTTCTACACAAAGAGGTAATTGTCAGATATTTCTCACAGAGATAAATGAATAAAGGCACAGAAAGCCATGGAGAATACACTATTCAGTGCATGTCTAAACGCAGCTGGGCCTGTCTGTTAGGACAATCCATTGGATCGTTTATACATTTTCCCGTAAGCGTCGCCATAATTGGAAGCTGCATTAGGTCGTTATGGGGTTGTAATTTCCTGTTAAAAGAGTGAGCAATCAGTGACAAGGGTTGAGTAAATAAAGTGCCATCTCAGTATAAAATGGTTTATATAAAGAGAATATGCCTAAAAAGGATTTCGAACGTTGAACATATCTACACAGAACTTAACGAAATATGGTCCTTCCGAGGCTATGAAAATCTTTGCACGTGGCTTTCACTGCACGCCACAGCAGTTTTTTTTTTTTTTTTTTTTACAAACTCTCAATAGCAGCATTGTCCAGTAATAATAAACAAATATATTTTCCTTTGCTTCAGAGCTAAGAGGTCAGACAGTAATTTGCATGGCAAAGACAGCAGAAATGAAGTTTTGTGTTGTTTATGTGCTTTGAACAAATCAACCATAGGTCATTGTAGTCAGAAGATACCTAAGTAAGGTTGGTTAGTAAGCAAACGAAAAAAAAGTTGTGTCAGGATTAAGTTGTCTTGCATTGACTACCAATGACTAGCGTTTACTTAAAACTAAGGAAGGTCATGAATGTGTCTTGTTCACGTGAAAGCTGGGAAACCTGAAATTGTTTGTTCTCTTTTGATATTTAATGAATTGGCATTTTCTCATTGTCAATCAGTAGTTAAATGAAACGGCTTATATCACTTGTGGAATGAGGACAGCAGAATCAGTGACTGTAAAAGCAGAAGTTCGAGTGATGTTTATTTACTTGATTGCGAAAGTTTGAGAGTGAGGTAATCGTTGTGTTGATGGGAGCCCAACAAGCATGACCAGATTGCACATGACACAAGCATCATTTGGGAATTTTATTTTTCATTTTCTTGAAATCATGGGACCCCAGATGATATTCAGTGATTTAATTGCAGTCCTCTACACTGTTTAAAAGATTTCTCAGTCATCTTTGTAATTTATTATGTTATACTTAAAGGGAAATTCTGCCATCCTCATGTCGTTCCAAACCTGCCAGACCTTTGTTCATTTTCGAAAAACACAATTTAAGATATTTATCTTCTCATCATGTGGCAAACCTTGATCCTGGAGAATTTTGCTTCAGCCCTAATCAAACACACCTGAAGAATCTAATAAAGGTCTGTAGGGTAACTAGAAAGCTACAAACAGGTGAGTTCTTTTAGGGTTGGAGCTGAAATCTGCAGGGCTGCGACTCTCCAGGACCGGAGTTCGCCACCCCATATCTAGTCCATGTGACATCATTATTTTATGAAGTTACGAGAATACTTTTTTGCGCGCAAAGAAAAAACAAAAATAAAATCAGCAATTTCTTCACTTTTGTGTCAGTCTCTGACACACATTCACGACAGTATGCATGTTTTCTTTGTGCACAAAAGTTTTCTCTTCTCTATTCTCTTCTCTTCAACATATGGTTGAGCTCCTGATGCCACATGGACGTTTTTAAAGATGTCCTTGCTACTGTACATGATTAATGGCAGAATTTTCAGTTTTGAGTGAACTATCCCTTTAAGGTTTTGAAACGAAATTAGGGTGAGTAATTAAAAACCAAATCTTTAGGTGAACTATCCATTTAAGATGTTTTTTTTTGTTTGTTTGTTTTTTATCATTACAGTAACAATTAAATCTCATTTAATCCAAAAGTCTCAATATGAATATTATATCGTTTTTATGCTGTAGATTATAATGCAATAGATGTTTATTTCTACCAGGGTATAAAATATATATAAATAACTGCACATTTTTCTCGCACAATTGTGACTTCTCTTGCAATTCTGAGAGAAAAAAAAGTTTTCGCTATATGTAATGATAAATTACACGATATGAAGTTATATTTTGCTATTCTGCTAAAAATAAACTTCCTTATAATGCTAAAAATTTTTTTGCAGCTAAACTTACACTACTGCTGTTTTACTCTTTTATTTTTAAGTATAGACTTTTAATATCTGCCCTTTGTCACTATCAGCTGTGGTTGAGTTCTTGCAATGTTCGTCACCTGGCTTATTCTAAATCAAAACCCAAATAAGAGCATCTTTTCCTAGAACTGACACTCTTGCTTATCTTGAGGCAAAAGAGGAAGGAAAGGGTGCTGTGAAGACACTGCCAGAAGGTTCATCCTCCTACTTGAGAGCTGTCCTTCCCTCGCCCATCCCACCGAATGTTATCCCAGCCAGTGTTAATCCCATGTGTGAGTGTGAATCCTTAGAACATGCCAGATAAGTTGGCCAGAGCATGGAAAGTTCACTGTGTGCTGCAGAGGCATAGAATTTACACACCGGTAGTCTGTTCCCCCGAGGGAACAGGGTGTCTCTGCAAACAGGAACAGAAAGTGTGGGTGTTATTTTTGGTTCCGCTTGCTGCCTTCTCACTGCCTTGCTAGACAGGGTGGGTGGTAAATCAAGGGTGGGCAGCATAATATGGTTCTTTGCCAGACCCCTGTACTGTGCAGGTTACTGCAGTTTCCAAAGCCCAACATATACTCAACACTGTATCTGCATATAAGATATAAGCCGCAATTCCCCAAATTAGTGAATGAGCTTATATTTAATATCGCAGACTTGGCCTCTGAATGAGGCAAACTGATCAGTTGTTTCCTCTGCTGTCTTCTTTAGGAAAAGCTAGTCGCATTGTAGGAAGTGGGTATAGATTTTGTAAACTTTAATAACTCTGAATACACTTTTGAATGACTTTTCATTGCATAAAGATGCTTTATGGTCTATTTACACTCTGGTACACTGCAAAAAATGTCTTTTTCTACTTAGTATTTTTGTCTTATTTCTAGTATAAATTTCTAAAAATCAAGATGCTTTTACTAGATAAACAAATGTCTTAAGATATTTACTTTTGTTTTGTAAATTACTCTTGTTTTAAAAATATTTTCCTTCCCCACTGGCAGATATGATTACTTGTTTTAAGCAAAATGCTGGAAACGAGTAAATATCGTGTTACTTCACCCAAAAAAAAAAATCAATATCACAACGCACCGTATGCGCAAGCTTTAACGCATTTGACATAATCAGCCTTGTTTGCATCCAGATGAGTGAAAGCACGCACATCTCCGTATTCTGCGCTTTTTTACACCTAGAGGAATGCGTACACTGTAAAATATTTGCTGTAGTTATGCAGCTGGTTTGCCAGTAACTTACTGTAGATTTATATTTATCAAATTTATTGGCAAGAGTTTGTTTAAATATAAATGAACAATAAACAAAAACAAGTCTTTCATCTTTACAGAATAACACTATTAAAAACAGCCTCATACAAAGCATTCTGGGAAACAGAAATCCTCATCAACCTTTTTCTGTTTTCTTCTGATATTGGTTTTTCAGAAATACTTTGCATGAGGCTGTTATTTTATTTAATTTTTCCTGTAAAGATAAAGACTTGTGTCTAATGTTTAATGTTTAATGTTTATTTATCTTTAAACAAACTGTCGCTAGTAAATAACATAAATTTAAATCTACAGTAAGCTAGTAATGATGTTATTTTTATTTTCTTTGCACAAACAAAATATTCTCGTAGCATCACAAAAGTGAAGTTGATCCAATGATGTCACATAGACTGTTTTACCCATGTTTTTACTACGTTTTTGAATCTGGGATCATTTCAGTTGTATTGCTGTCTATGGAGGGACAGATGGCTCTCTGATATCATCAAAAATATTTTAATTTGTGTTCAGAAGATGAACAAAGGGTCTTATGTGTTTGAAACATGAGTAATTACTGACAGAATTTTTATTTTTGGGTGAACTAACTCTTTAAGTCATTTTGTTTATGTAGTAAAATTTAAGACTTTTTAGATATTTTGACTAGAAACAAGACAAAAATATTAAGATAAGCCTTTTTTTGCAGTTTAGCAGTTAATTGGCTAATTTTGCCCCATGAGTTGTATTAGTTTATTATTAGTCAGATTTGCATGTTTCCTGGAATAATTGTGTTTAGGGTATACGTTGGGGTATTGGCCTGGTGGTTAGCGCACATGCTCTGAGGCATTGCACAATGGTGCTCGTGCAGGCAGTGTGAGTTTGAGCACTTGTAATTTCCTGATTCTGTACCCACCCTGTTGTTTCCTTTCTTCTTTATCACTGTCTTTATGAATTAAGGAATACATGCATGTTTTTCTCAAACTATGCAAGTTAAAACATATGCAGTCACAGCTTCTAAATGGCTGGAATAACATTTGTCAAAAACTCAGAACACAACATTTTTTAAATATTTTCAAAATTTTTATTTTCATATTTTAATTTTTTTAATTTTCCAAAAAACACATTTATGTCTTTTTATTTATTATTATTATTTTTTCTTTTCATTTTTCTATTTAAAATACCGTAGCATTTTCTTATTTACAAAAATGTAATCCATTACAATTTATTATGTTTTTAGTTGACATGAAAATTCTGTTGTATTTCTGTTAGAAAATGTAGGGTTTTTTTACTAAATAGATACTGTTACATAATACATAGTATACCTATATTTACTTTAACCTAGTTTTATATATAAAATACAACACACAAGTATAATAATATATTGAATGCTGGAAGGCGCTGGAAGCATGCAGGTGAGTTTGTATGTGTGTAAAGCTTTGCGACTTGTTTTTTCTTCATCCTTTGATGCAGAGATGCCATGAATTCAATCGCTACTGTGACAATAGGGCACTTTGATAGCTGGCTCTGTTTGGATGCGTCTCCATCGGGACAGTGTATGCCTGGCATTCGCCGATGGGCGGTGTGGGAGAGCAACGTCACAGGAGGAGGTGGCATACAAACAGAGCAGCGTCAGTATATGCCGGGTAAACACGTCACTGTGTACAAAGCTGAGGCTTAAATCCTCTGTTGATACAATAGTGATACAAGAACGCCCAACTCTCACTGTTCAGTGGACTTCTTAGAAACAGCCATTCTCCCAGCTTGTTTCTTCTTCACTGGAAGAGCAGTGCTCAGTTATTGGACCAGCTACTTATTAGTGGTGTTTGCTAAAGCTATTGCTCACATTTATACCAAAGTTACACCAAATAGCTATTCCTATCCCAATTAGGAGGTAGAAATTACTATATGTAAGCCATTGATAGTCCATTATGGATGTGCAGTTTGCTGGTAATATATCAGTTACTGGCTGATATAAGAGATATTGTTTTTGGTTTTGTTTAGCATTTGCAATAGTTCCATAGTTGCTTTTGGGAAACCTACCCCAGCCTGACAGAACTACATTGACCCATCCTATGGTGTGAGTTTGTGGGAGGGACTGGCTGTCTGACCAATGACAGATTGCTTAGATGGTTTTTCCAAAAAGTGAGATTTGTATTTAAGTAAAGTGTTTTTTTCCACACTGTTAAGGTGTGATCCCATTAGTGAAATTTTAATACAATTCCTCAGGCAAAAAAAAGATGCAAAATATGTGTGGGAAAGGAAAATTCCTGATCATTCAAAGGAAAATTCATTAAATGTGAGCACACCTTTACACAAGGCATATCTTTATACCAGAATATTTTAGTGCATCTGTACATAGCTGCGTTAAAGCTGCTCTGCACCTGCTTAAACATTAGTGTGAAGATGCAATGCTGGATACAAGCCCGAGTAAATGCCCGCTCTGACCCATTATCAAAACACACAATTGTGATAAATCCAAAGGTCTGTCATGAAACTCTAGATGGCTCAATCAATCTGACATAATGACATCATTATTCATATGGCACAGATGACTGGTTCTTTTTAGCCAATCAGCTTAAAATACTCAGCTATTGTCCACTTTAGCAGCTGCAGTGCATTTCAGAAAACCTCCACCATCCCTATATGTGTGTGTGTGTGTGTGTGTGTGTGTGTGTGTGTGTGTGTGTGTGTGTGTGTGTGTGTGTTATGTGCAGTAACAGTTTTTCTTACATGCTCAAGGCACATAAATTTACAGATCAAGCACATTAACATTGTCCTACTCATATATATTAATATGCTGAACTCTTTGAGTTGTCTTCATTCAATCAAGAGCTTCTGTGTCATCTTTGCAGTGAAAAGTTGGTGTTAGAGATTGTTAAAGTGGTTTTAGAAGAATACAAATGTAGCTCTACATACATTATCCTGCCTCATTAAGTTTGAAATCAATTACCAGCAGGTTATCAAGCCAGTTTTGTTGCACATCAGTCTAACTCTTTGCGAGACGGTCCGTCCCAAAGCTTCGCACTCCTGGAACTGAGTCAACCTCTGGCCACTGCCCTGGTGACAAAGCCTGAAAGTGTTCACTGACCAGGGTGAACCACAAAGCTTGTAGTGTGCGTGCCCCCCTCCACTACTGAAATGTACACTGTGGGCTAAACACTGCTTCAGTGCCATCTCAATAGGAGCTGCTTTGCTTATTGTACCTCTAGTACAATAAGCTTTTCTCCATAGGCGGCTCAGTCCCTTTCCACAGTATAGTTTGTGATGTGGTTCTACTGAGATGCACCAGACAGGCCTCAGATGGCTTTTTTTAACATAGCGTGCGTACTCAGCACCCCATCCTTTTCAATAAGTACACTTAAATTCCAGTTCCTTTTTGTATCTTAGTAGCAATGTCTCCAATAACAGCAAAGTCATGCTTGTTTGCATATTGGTCTTCTGTAGCACCCCAAAAAGAGGAACTCCTTCAGTTAGGGACTCCCCAGGACCACGGAAGAAACAGGGTGTGGATCTTTCTGTTTTGTGGGGTGAGGAGGTTTTAGAGGCATTTCCAAATTGAAAAGGCTACTCACATGAGCTTCAAGAGAAAAGAAAAACACCACCTGACCCTCACATGACTTCCCCATCACACTCATTGTTACTTCTGAGTATGTTGTTATTTAGAGCCATCAGTCTTCTTGTAAAATGCAGCACAGCTCTTGCTGTTAATAGTCTTATAGGCATTTTGAGGACATAGAAATGCCATTTTGTCATTGAATATTAAATGTGAATATTTGGTTACGAGAATTTATTTATTTATTTTTTTTTGCAAAGCTACATTTTTATTTATTTTTTGTTTTTTACTGTATATAAATAAATATTTTTGGGTTCTTCATGTGTACACTTAATTCTGTTTTTAACTGCAACCTTTTGTTGTTATTGTCCCTTTAAATACAGCCACACTCAACGTATTAAATATAATTATTTTGACATATAACAACATTTATTGTTATAGAGAGATATTCAACCACTTCACTGGTGCTCAAACTGAGTAAAATGTAATTTATTTATGTATTTGCAAAGCAGAATTTTCAGAAATCTTACTAATATGCTGACTGGGTACTTATAAAACATATCTTATTGATATCAGTATTGAAAACTTTTACTGAAAAAGCAAACAAAAAGTTTTTTACTTCATATTCACTTCCTCTAACTATTTCCTTTGCAGACTCCCCACCACTCTTCGGGCTGGACTGCACGGTGACAGCAGCCCGCCCCCCGCGTCCCCCAGCCATGTCGTCACGCATTGGCCTGCGCCTGCAGCTCATGCGGGACCAAATGCAGCAGGAGGAGCAGCGGGAGCGGGAGCGGCAGCAGCAACAGGCAGCATCCATGCATTACATGCAGCATCGCATGCCAGGCCCTCCAGCACCCTCGCCAGCCATCAGCGCACCAACACACTTTCAGGCACCCATGCAGGTGCCAGTTGAAGTGTTAAAGGTAGGCATATCCATCAGCTTATGTGACTGCATCTCACATTTACATACATGCATTTAGCAGACACTTGTTTAAAAACAAGTTAGAAAAAAAGAGGAACAAAAGCAGTTCATCAAAGAGCTAATAATGCCAGGTCGTGTGACCACATTGACCATTATGAGTTATCCATCAAAACATGACTGCAAGAGTCATGTTTTTCTATTTTTGCGCAAATACTCAGCTAAGGCTGATTATTAGTGGGATGTGCTCTCCCTTAAATCTCGCCAAATTCCCTCTAATCTTACACAGTTCTGTGTTTTGGGGTATAAATGAGCTTCCCCATGAAACCCTAATCTTGCTTTCTATTGGGTAGTCTAGCGCTCTGGCTACCCTAGTGGTCCCAAAGGGATGAATGAGTTTTAAGGAGTGCACAAAGACCAAATTAGGCAAGATTAGGTCCCCTGGAAATCTCCTTTCGTGTTGCGGTGAAAAAGTAGTGGCCAAAGTCCAGAAGCCAGTGGGTCATGCAGGACTGATCACGGCTTTAGTGTGCCGGATTACATTTCAACCAAGATCAAAAACAAAGCAAGGAATATTTGTAGAAGAATGCGGTGGAACGGCAGCCAGGTAAGAGGAAAAGACAGAAAAGAGGTGCCGGCGTGACATAACATATTTAGAGATAACATACAGGAAGACATTCTTACAGGTGACATGCTTTTGTGTGATTCTGCCATTGTTTTTCTGGGTTGTTATCAGTTGGTTTAAAAAGAAAGCAATTCTGTGCACAGCGTACACACGTGGAATTTTGAGGGGTGTGTGTGATGTTATGAAACTTAGTTTTACACCTACATAGTTCTTTTTTTTTTCTTTTTTCTTTCATTCTGATTTCAAAATCTGACAAAAAGCCCCATGGTATTTTTTTTTTTGGAACTGTAAAGCTTCTTGTGCTCCTTTGAATAGACAGAAAAGGTCTCTGTTCTCAATCAAGTTACTTGCTCAACAACTTTGTTTGTGTAACCAGAAACATTGTTAAGGTTTGTTCAACTTCCTCCAAGACAGTAATCTCTGACAAATTAACTGAATCATTCGAACTGAACTTCAAATTTAGGAAGTGTTGACATTAGAGAAAGAGTCTGACGATCATTTTGACTGGCATTTTGTATCAACATTTTTTGGAAATTAAGAAAGGAGTTTAAGATATTAAGAAATTAAGCCAGTAAGATATTATTAAAAGAAGTCTCACCAAGGATGCATTTACTTGTTAAAAGGTGAGAAATATTACCATATGCCATAAAAAATGTAATTTAAATGTAATTTATTCTTGTGAATTTATAATTACTTTAAAGCAATCTTACTGACCACAAATGTATTAATGGTAGTTATTCTTTGAAATGTTTGATTATGTTCCTTTGGTGTAAATGCCAGTAAATTGTGCCACTAGCATGTTGCTCTCCCATGCAGCCAACCATGTGTCACCTCAGGATTAAGCAACAGCAGCTCCTGTTTCACACAGTGCCGTATCATTTAGCTGGACATTTACTGCCACTGTTCCTAGATTGAATAAAAGTATGTAAAGAAGAGCTCCATGTTCCAACTTCTAACCACAACTAACCTTCTGTAATTTCACCTCTGATAGTTTAGAGCAACTGGCCCTGCCCGAAATGCCTTTACATAGCATTCATAGAGTGGTTTAACACCAGGGAAATGTCCTCTCAGACAGTGTCCCTAGCTTGTGTGTGTCAATTAAAGTACTGTATCCTTCACTTAAACTGCCCAAAAATGTTGTACTTGCTCCATCATATTCATCAATCTTGGAGTGAAAGTGCTTGGACTGGGACTCAATAATTTGGGAGCTAAATTGTAGAGGCTTTGCACTTTATCCACTAATCCTGAGGCTTGTTTTCATTCAGGAATGTGGTGTTATGGCTAATATTTTTCATTGGCGTACAGACAATTTTGTTGATATGCATGCTTGCTAGAATGTGAGGAAAGTCGTGCACAGGCAATATGTTGTTTTATTAACACTTAAATGCATTTTTTTTTCATTGGTGCACATCTGTTGCATGTTTTGTCAAATGTCAGTTTTTGTGTCCTGAGTCACACAGTTATAATAAAGTCATAATCGCAATCATCCTAAACCTCCATTAGCAGGTGCCTGTGTGATTCAGTGAAGCTCTGGGGACTCCTTCTGGCACCTGTGTGCCCCGTACATGCCTCAATTTATAACCCACAGTTACATAACAATCTATAACTGTGGCTTTGAAACATAGCTGGCTGAGCCTGGAGGCTTTGGCTTGATTTTATTTGTAATGTTCAATGGCGACAGTAAAAACACAGTACTTTCCACTGGAATAGTAAGTCATAAGGCATGATGTTTTTAATACTCTATGTGTAGGTTTTCGAAAATGCAAGTCATTGTATTCTTACGGTTTTTATATCAGTCAAAAATATCTCCACTACTATTCAAGTGTTTGGAGTCTGTATATTCTTTTCATTGGTTTGGAAGTCTTCTTAGGGCTGCATTTGTTTGATCAAAAATACAGAACAACAGCAATATTGCAGAATTTTATTACAGTATACAAAAACTGTATTTTATATGTCTTAAATATGTCCTGAAAAAGTAGATTTTTCAGCAGCCATTATGTATTCATGGTCACATGATTCTTTAGTAATCATTCTAATATGCTGATTTGGTGCTCAAGAAACTCTTGTTTTAATTATATTAATTATTTTTATATTTATTTAGGATTCTTTGAAATGACAAAAGATCATTTATTCAAACATTCTAAATGTCTTTACTGTCACTAATGATCAATTGATTGTGTCCTTGCTGAATAAAGTACTGGAAATACTGAATCAAAGTTTTGGATAGCAGTGTACTATTTTATGAAATTTTGTTACAGGTGCAGACCCATCTTGAGAACCCCACAGACTACCACATTCGACAGTCTCAGCGACAGCAGGTCAAGGAGTATCTGTCCACCACATACGCCACCAAGCAGGCTGTACATGCCGTCACAAGCTTGGTACAGCCCTCTCCACCCACCATGCCCCAGGGTCAGACAGGAAGCGTCCCACCATCCATGCCCTCTCCATGCATGCGCACTGAGCAGCTCATGACCTCTGCTGGGAACAGCGCACCTAACAGTCCCATGGCCATGCTCAACATCGGCTCCAGCCATGAGAACGAGGTAGTTCAGCATTTCTTCATTTTCACACAGTTGTGGTTGTAAGCACGTCTAGGCATGTTTCATATGAACACTTTTTTCCCTTAAAATGTCATTCTTCATGATTCATTTTTTGGATCTTTAATTTACAGTATATCTGTTACAGTTTTATATTTATCGCCATAGTTCCTCTTTGAGTTCACAGAAACTTAAAGTTTAGTAAATGACAAAGTCTTGCTCATCTCTCATACACCATTTGCCCTTTATGATTTTTAACACTTCTCATCCCCGGTGGATGTTATTTGCTCAAGTGCTCACAAAGGTCAGGGTGTTAACTAACTTAACTTCATTGTCATTGGAGTTTAAGTGGCCAATTATGGCCATGGAGGTATAATTAAAGATTAAAGAGTGACAGGGAACCCTAGACAGGACAGCCCTTTGGAACAGAGCAGACTTTGGTCCTTCCTTCCTCCGCTCCCAATGCCACCAAATTCTATGGGATCCTAAGTGATCGTGTGCTTGTGACAAACTAACAACCTTTGTGAGCTAAACCACGCAGGGATTAAGTCTGTAGGACTATTGAGAGGAATGCACCTTTCTTTGGTAACTTCAGGAAATACTGTATTTCCTATAGATATTGGCTCAGTTATTTTGAAGAATTTATAGAGGAAATCTTTAGTAATTAATGAAAAGTGTACTTTGTAGAATGAAAATGCACAAGGTGTTTAAAATTCTCTTTATGGGTTTTTGACTAGATGGATGTGGTTATTGATGACATCATCAGCCTGCAGTCCAGTTATGATGACATCCAGGCATATGCTGACCCTGTGGTTCAGATGCCAAACACAGTAAGTAACTGCTTCACTCAGTTCAGGCCTTTTAGCCGTTGACATTATACAGATCGCTGAATCCCAGGAGGTAAGTACAAAATTGAGAGCGAATAATTCCTGTTTATGGTGTACAGACTGTGTCTTATTGCCACTGAATAGGTCTATTTTTGAAACCCCCTCAACCTTGTACATTAACAATGGAGGAATTATATTGGATCCATTTGTTGTGCTGCTTTTTATCTGGATGAAAAGCATCTTTGTCTTATTACCAAAAGTCACATCTAATTATAGCGAAGCATGTCTCAGTGAAATGATGCAACTGTTTTTCTTTCATGCAACCTCAAAACGACTTATTTTCTGTTTAGACTCATCAAGAACTTTGCCAGCTGTATTTTCTGTACTCGATTTATTGGATAACCGATATTAGGACCTTGCCAGCTTCCATCGGCATGTCCCGGGGGAAATGTTTTAAGTATTTAAAGTGTTTAATTGACTTAAAAATTGTGGCCTGATTCACTCAAGGAAAGACATTGCGTTGGGAATCAGGAAAGTGGGAGCACTGTGCTTTGTATTTAAAGTAACTGCCCGACATTAACAATTAAGCCGCTCTCAGTTAGAGTTCAACTTGTTTACAAGGCATTTCGTAAAGGTGGGGAAGCAGGGGGAGGTTTGGGAGAGAGAGAGAGAGAGAGAGAGAGAGAGAGAGGGCTGGGGAGGGGAGGCTGAAAGTCCAGATAGGGGAAAGTTCAGTGTTTGGTTGTTAAGAGAAAGTAGAAGAGAAGGTCCCCGTTCAGCTTAGATTAGTCTCTCTGGGGAGGTCGAGGGTGAACGACAAGGGCGTGCAGCTATGAGAGATTCAGAGGCCAGTATGAAAGACACAAATAAAACTTTTGCCATCGTAGAGGTTATCGATGGAGAGAAGATTCAGCTGGTAAGGCCCATCACTCTGCTTTTTTCAGGCTGATATTGGGTAGGAACTAGGATGGGAGGGGGTTGTTTTGTGTTGCGTCTTGCACTCTGTGCGCCTTATTCCTGGAAACTAGAGGGACTAGAAAAAAAAGAGCACATGCCTTGGGCAGTTTAAGGACGCCGGTAACCTTGCCACACACATTTAGCCATAGGCTTGTAGCATGCTTTGCTTATATATCAGTAAATGGCTCAGTGTTTATGGCTGCTGTTTATGTGGAACTGTTTCAACTGCATAGTTCACCCATAAATGAAAAATCTGTCATCATTTACTCACCAAAATGCCATTACACACAATATGGAAGTTGTTTTGAAACCCACTGTCTTTGATTTTATAGAGAAAAGCATGTCTTCTAATTATGTGTTCCACAAAAGGAAAATAATTTTCATTTATTAAATAGCATAGGTTGTTGTTGTTGTTGTTGTTGTTATATTTCAATTATATTGCCTTTTTTAGTAAAATTGATTTTACAGTATGGAGTGAGTGCATCTGATTGATTTTCTGATTGATCAGTGTTCCTGGGGATCTGTTTTCCATTGTAATGATTGATCTTTGGTTCCAGACTCCTGCATATAGTAATCATCACATATTTAAATGAATTAGTCTTGCATATTGCCCTTTTTCCCAACCAGCTTTTCTGCATGCAAAGGTTTTCATCAATAAAATGCCTTATTAAGCTTATCCACAGAACAATTAAATCCCTAATCCTTGTGGATTTGTAATACGGCCAATAAAAGAAGGGACATCGACCACTTTGCTCCATATTTAGTGTGCAAACTATATTTTTTCCAGAGGGACATTAGGGATTTTAACAGTCAGAAGAGACATGGGGGGTTTAAACTCCTAATGAGGTTGCAAAGGCTGTCTCTGACCCTGTTGACCACGTCTCTTCTTTGATCACTGTGTCTTTGATCAGTGATTAAAGCCTTTAGAGATGGAATTCCTAAAACCAATAGGGTGTCAAGCACAGTGTGCATACACGTATTTTAAATCATTGCCATTGTTTGTCAGGAAGTGGTGTTACATCCTCACATTTGAAATGCTTAATAAGCCATTCTCAGTGTGTCAGGTGTTTAGTTTGACCAGAAATAACGGCTTCACTTTGCATAACTGGTTTCTCTCTCTGACTTTTTACTGTTGATTTGTGTTTGTTTGGCTTCGTGCTTCACAGTAGCCTCTGTGATAAGGTATCTGAGCTGTCACGGCTCATTAGGAGCTCAGAGCCGGCTTGCTTACAATTATACTAAGACACTAAGATGGAATAAAAGATACAACTGGTATAAAACCATAAAGACTTAGATAAGAGCATAGTCAATCATTTCTCTCACCCAGAAGCAATAGCCGAGTGTGATATTTTTTGTGTATTATCTCCGGTATCTAGCGTTTATGGCTTTGCTTTAGAGATAAGATTAGTGTTTATTGGGTATCCAATGATTGTGATGATTTACCAGGGTTACGCTGAATATGGCTTCATAAAAATGCCATTTGCAAGACAAACTAGTTGTATCTTGTCCAGCAAAGAAACCAGTTGCACAAATGACATACAGCAGTAGTCTTATAATATGTTGGTCAGAATAGCTGCAAATTCACTGTGCCCATGATGTTAAGTAATGGCAAGAAAATGTTGTCTGCGTAACTTTAAATACTGTTGTTGTCTTCCAACTCACCAAGACTCATGTATATCTCTTGTGCACTATAGCTTCCACTGTCCAGCAGCCATTTGGATGTGTACATGGGGCCAGGTATGTCTGGATCAGCTATCGCCATGACCAGCAACTCCTGCCCTGCGAACCTGGCCATCAAGAGAGAACTGTCAGGTAGAACTGTTTCTTGACGGACAAAAAACGGAGTACTGCTGCACATACAAACACTATTTAAATGTATCTTATCTTTATTAATGCTTTATGACATGAAAAACACATTTCTAGTGTCTAAATGTTTACTTGCTTCTGTATACCTGTTAACAGTCTTTGTACTGTAAGTGATTTGACTGACATGAATTATGGAAAGTAAATGTGACATCAGTGTCATGATTTATGATTTATACCTTATGCACAGTTAAATTCTAATGCGTTGACATACCTAATAAAAAGAACAGAAAATTAAGCAGAGCTTACATTGCTTTACACTTGCAAGAAACTATTACATAACCCCGCTGAAGGAAAGTTTCACCTTTCCAATTAAATGTCCCCGATTGCCGCTATTACAAAAGATGAGAAATTTAGCATTTATGTGTATTGCAAAACATGTCGAGCATATTAGCTGATAGTCTTGTCTTGTTTTTGACAAGATGCTGAAGCTCGTGCAGTGGCTAAAGAGAGGCAGAAGAAAGACAACCATAACCTGAGTGAGTATGCGCTTTTCCCCCCTCATTTCTTTTAGTTTATAACCGTTCACAGTTTAAAGTACACTTGCTCTGCTAGTGCCCTGCCATTGACACCCCCCTTTGCACCACCACCTTCGGGCAAAATAAGCTGACAGCGCACTATACTTTGGTCTATCGTTAACTCGGACAGATCCTGCTGCCGTGGCATTAAAATGTAATTGCCTGTGACATTTCACAAGCATTGGAGTTGTACAAGAAGACAGTAATTCCGCAAAGCTTTGCTAAGCTTGGCCTGTTCCCAAATACTTTGGGTTAAGGTGATATATAGTGCCATATCATGAGCATCATAAACAATTTACACACAGATACAATACCAGCTACATCATTTCCCATCGTTATTGAAAGATTGAGTCAGAAAACAAATAAAAAAACATGATGGTCAAGGTCAGACACAAAGAAAGCAATTATTCTGCAGAATTGAAAGTCTCTTAATACTACTAATTGTTATTGTAACCATACTAACAAATTCTTTTTTTATTTTTATTCTTTAGTTGAAAGGAGAAGAAGGTTTAACATCAATGATCGAATTAAGGAGCTGGGAACCATGATCCCCAAAGCAAATGACCTGTAAGTTTTTGTTCATTTGAGCAAAGAAATTATTTAATTGAATTCTGTCCAGATAGGAATTTTGCAGGACAATTCTGCCTGAAGACTTTCATCAATAAACACTTGACCATCTGGAACCTCTTGTGTTCAGGGATGTGCGCTGGAATAAAGGCACTATTCTAAGGGCCTCTGTGGATTATATTAAGCGCATGCAGAAGGACATCCAGAGAACCAGAGAGGTGGAGACCAACTTCAGGAGGATGGAGATGGCTAACAAACAGCTGTGGCTCCGCATTCAGGTGAACATTCATTCATCGTTAGGAGACAGCCATTATCACAAAATAAAACCTACGGCTTGAAGCATCCACTTTACCTGCTTGTGTGAGCTTTTGGAATAACATATTTAGTGATATAGAATGGCAGAGTTTTGGCTCCTTCAACAAAAATTCTTCTTGTCTAATAAAGCTCTATCAAAATTAACCGTAATTGTTATCCAATAAATTATAAACTTTAACAATAAACAATCAAATTTAACAATAGAATTTCTCCCATTTTCAGGGTGTAGAGACAATCAATCATTTGTTTTTTTGTGCTTATTGTAAAGTGTTTTGGGTTGACTTTTCCAATTTTGTAAAAAAAATATTTATTTATATTTGGTTACTCTTTGAATTTAGACCCAAATTTAATATTAATAGTAAATTCTTTGAGAAACTTTAATAGTTCAATTGCATGCAAAGTCTTATAAGCTAATATAGTATGCTTTGGTTTTTGTTTGTAACCTTCATTGTCTTCTGTTCTTATTTGTTTTTGTATATGTATTTGTTGTTTCTTTTTTTACATTAATAAAAAATAAATAATAAATCTTTATGTAGAGTTTCTACCATGAAACTTTTGAACTTCCTGTTTATCATGAAATAAATACAGAAAGCACAACTGCTTTCAACATTAAGTTTCTTGAGCGTTATTATGGATGCCTAATATTAAAATTTAGTCTGATAATATTAGTATCTCAATTAAACTAAAATACATAAAAATAACTGATATTTTGATCTACAGTAAACTGATCATGTGACTTATTTATTTTTGTGTTCATTCTTCAGGAGCTTGAGACGCAGGCCCAGATGCACGGCCTCCCCAGCAACTCTCCATCTGGTCTGAACAACACTGAGCTTCTAAACTCCTTTGTCAAGCAGGAGAACAGCCCTGTGGAGAACCACCTCTCGCACCAGCCCCATCTCCCTCCTCACTACCCCCAGCATCAGCAGCACCAGGGTCAGCCGCAGCCCCACACTCACCTCCACCAGCACCAGCACCTTCACCCCCAGCCCCCGCTGCAGTACCCAGCTGTGGGCAGCTCCCAGCACTTTGACTATGCCCAGTCGCTGGACTTGTGCGACGGTGGCATCCCAGGATATGATGGCATTGGGGGCATCGGGGATCTCAGCTCGTTGGGCGGAGGTGTCGCGCCTATGGGAAAGAAGAATGATCTAAGCTTCTTGCTGATGGAAGAGGCACTGTCACCGCTAGGAGGAGACCCGCTGCTGTCCGCCATGTCCCCCGAAGCTTCTGTGGACAGCAGCCGCCGTAGCAGCTTCAGCATTGAGGACTCAGACATACTGTGACCTGGACAGCCTTAGGTTTCGCTGCACAATGTGCATATGATACGACATGTACACACACATACAAAAATGTTGCATTTAGTCTGGCACACTGTTAATAGGGGAAAGGTACGATATTGCCACACTGAAATGAAAGTTTAGCTACTTTTTTATCTTTTAAATCTGCCATGCGAAACAAGAAACATGGTTTTAGTAAAATCATGCAACAGTTTTGTTCCACAGCTGTCACAGAAATTTAAATATGCATATGTTGGTAAATGCAGTATAGACTAACTGAACAAACAGAACTGAGATGCTTGAATTCTGTCACCGAGAATTGGCTTATATTGAATGTTTTGTATTGCCATAGTTCACCACAAAATTAACATTTTGTCGATTTTCTCAGCCTCATTTTGTCACAAACCTTAATATTATTCATGAAAACAAAAATATATTCAGAAGAATGTTGGTATCCAAACAATTGCTGATAGCCACTACCATAGTATTAAAAAACACTGTGGAAGTCAATGGCTGTTAGCAACTGTTTGGTTTCCAGCATCCTTTAAAATAGCTTCTTTTGTTTAGAACAACATGAGGTTGACCGTATGATTTTGAGTGAACTATCCCCTTAAAGGCTGTGAACTTTTATATCTGAACCACTCTTATGCTCTCACATTCTTTATTTGTAGAATTATACTTTTCTGAGACTGTCACGCTCACTTAATGTCCTCTAAATCCAGACAGAAGTCATTTTGACAGGATTTGTTTTTTCACATGAAATATATCGCCACGTCACAAAGCCTGATGTATCAGAGCAATATGCAAAGGCAACTTATCCTCAGACAGTTTATCAAAAAGCAGGAAGGAAATGGTTCCCACAGCCACGGAGAACCTGAAAACATCAAGAAATTCTTTTCTTAATTGAGATTAATGAAGTAATACAATTTTAACTAGTAAGTGAATCATTTTTAAAATTTGGTTCTTTTAAATGAATCAGCCAAAAAGATTCACAAAACAGTCTATTTGATTCATTAGCAAATCAGTCTTGAATTTGAAAGCTTTTTAAAAGTCCTTATCCACTAATCACACTGAGGTCCTAGAAAAGTCACTCTGAATGTGCTTGTTATATTCATGAAAAATATTACAGCCTGTTTTTTTTTTACTACCCAGTCTCACGGTATTTATTCATGGCAGGGACACGTTTATTTCGTTATTTTCGTAAGTCCAGCTTGTTTTTTAAACAAAGACGAAAATAACTAAATAAACGTGTCCCTGTCACGAATAAATAGATTAAATTAAATCACAAACTGTCGTGAAACTGGGTTGTTTTTTATTAATCGGTTTAAGCCATACTCAGGTGTGACTCTCCACCAAAATGGAGAGACTTGGAAAGAAAGGTATCAAAAGGAACCATATCACTCCAGCATTAGCTTTGCTCATTCTTTTTTATGTAGCTGCTGTTGTCATTGTTAAAGAAAAAACAATGACGCCATGCTTCTGTTGGTATAACAGGCCAGACCAGGTGCTAGTGTGACAGTATGTTCAGTGGACGGTGCAGCAGAATGAATTCAACATAAATTAGTCCTGTTGCCACACACACTGCTACTAAGATACCTTAAAGTCAAGGCCAGATTCTTGAAGAAGCACAGGCTCAAATGCTCATGCTGGCACTCAGTAAAATAAATCTGACAGCTGTGAGCCCTGTTTGCCAAAGTGAAGTTCATACAGCCCAAGGTGCCTTTCAGGAAACCTGGATCAACTTGAAATTTGAGTTGAGTTTTTGAGCTGTACAGTGAAGAAGGTTGAATATGTAGAATATATATATATATATATATATATAATTATAGGCTTTCTTCTTTTTTCGCTTCCCTAAGCACTGGAAAAAAATTAATTTTATTGATATTATAAAGATTTTATGAAGTGAGTTTAATTTCAAATGTTTTATGCCACTAAGCCACTTAAATGTACTTTATCTGTTCTTTTTTATTTTATTTTATTTTATTTTTCTAAAAAACTATTTTTACTATATCACTGCCGAGCCATTGAAATATAAAAAAAATATTTCTGCCATTCTATTATAAGTGCAGAGCCATATTTTTGGGTTTCTTTTTTTTTTTTGTACAAAATCGTTAAAACACATTAGGCTTTATGAGATTAAAAAAACATATGTAATATTGTTTTTGTATTGATTTTATTCCTTTTTTTAAGAAAAAGACATTTGAGGAAAAGTGATACTGTTGAGTGATGATTCATTGTTCATTCAGTTTTAATTAAAATGTTGAGAATGTGAATTTTATTGTACAGTTAAATCAATGTGGCTTGTAAACTGCCTGTGTTGAACATAAGCTTTAATAGAACCAATGCCCTGTCCTCAGATACAGTATGATGCACCTCCAGTGTCCTATTGCCTAACCACTTCTCCCGGTTTTACTGCTTTATTGTTTTAAAGGTATGGTTCATAGGTGCCGAAATGGCTCTGATTAAACCTCGTGAATTAGCCCTGCAGACACAGCAGGTATTTTATGCATTATTATTATCACAGGTATATAACAAACTGCCTGGATCATGCCAAGTTAAAACCAGCAGACAACTCTTGATGAGACTTGGTTACTCTATGCAAATCTTTGACTTGGTTAGCTAGAATAGGCATAGCAAGGGCATTTTGCATAGCATAACATGAAGGGGCTTCTAACTTTGCTTGTGTGACTTTTCTTGTTTTTAGCAGTGCACCAGGAATGAGAAGGTTTGCCATTTAAAATGATAGAAGATAAATCTCTTGAAGTAAAGAGTATGCTTTGGTAAAATATGTCTTGTTGATTAAAAAGAAAAGGTAAAATAAGCAATACACATTTTGCCATTTTATTTTACAACATGCTGAAAGACAATACAAGGATAATATGTCTCAAGTTTTTTTTTACCAAAACCCTCTAAAGGCCTTGAGAATGTTTTAGTACTGTGGATGTGTCATATTTATGGGATTTGCTCTTTCATAAATCTCTGGAGAAAAAAAATGACACCGCACATTAAATGTATTTTAGTCGATGGTGTATGGCTTGTGTGTTTTGTTGGGGATTTATGGTGAGGATGTGCCATTAGAGGGAGCTCTACACCAGCATACTGAAATAAAACAGGTAAATCACTAACCATGTTAGGAATGTGAACTATTTTGTTAATGCTAACTAAATTTAGAACAGTATAGCCTGTATACTAATAAAAACAGTAAGTTAAATATAATACATTTTTATAAAAAAAAAAAGAAAAAATGTAAATAATACATTGTCACAATCTTATTACACTGCATTGCATTTTCTCACCCTATCTTGTCACATTGCATGTTTAATTCATATAGTAAATGTTATTTTTAAATATTATTAATTTTTATTTTTATACAGATTATTTACAAACCAGCATTATGTTTTAACTTCTGGCAATTTAATCAAATGAGACAAAAAAAATATTTTTTTAATTAATATAATTTGTGTGCTTTTTGTTATTTTAGTTTTTTTTTTTAAATATATATTGAGAGGAGCAATGTACAACAAATGGAGAGGGGAAACATAAAAATATACCCCGGGCAACAACTTTGAAATTTTATACAGTTTAAATATTTTAAAGGAAATAGTTTTTCATGAGCTGACCTCTTTGCCTTACAACAATACCAACACACTTCCTTATATTGGACCGATTCCTTATTATATTAACAGCAGCTTGATGTCATCAGCATCACGTCTGGTTTGGCCCAAATTGCTATTTTTTTAGGGGTATAAAAAGATTATATTTGCACATTGACTCATTATTTAATTCAAGCATCAATCTTGACTAATCTGCCATTACCACTTAATTTTCCCATACACTCACGATTCAAGAAATAATCTTCTGTGTAAAATATGACTAAAGCAATCACACACAAAAAAAACCTGTATCCTCCAGGGGGCACCAGAGAACCGTGAAACTCCCCGAGTGCAACCTCATTTATTTCCTGTAACAATTACAGAAACAGCACTGCAATGCAATTAACCTATTTTTAAATACCATTTTATTAGGGCAGTTTATCCCAGATAAAGAGAGGCTTAAAATAGGACGAGGTGAGGAATAATTAGCTTGCAGTCATCTTGCCGCCTCACTCATATGAAAAGCTCTGGCCGTGAACTGTGTTGCTTCATTAAAATGAGTGAACTGTAAACAGACACTGAGAAGAACTGGAGAATTAATTTTCTCTTAGTGCACAGCGTCAATTAATCTGACCCCTTGATATATCATCTAAAGAAAACAAACAAGATTTCAGCACGTATCAAAGATAAACATGACTCATAACATAATCATATCCAATTATCACTATATAGAGACGCAGGCCTTGATCTAGACCGAGGTTAATATGCTAACTGAATACAAATTCACACTGTATTCACACTCTGAATGACTTGTCTAACACATACAGTATATACATACTGTATATACACTGATATTGACTAAAACATGAAATTATAGCATGTAATGCAAATCGATAATTTTATTACAGTTTAACAGACTGCTTTAAAAAAATCAATCACTGACAATCCCCAATGATTTTATTATTATATCTTATTTAAATGCATAGTATCAAATTTTTTTAAAATTAAGCAATACAAATCTGATGATGAGAAGAAAAGCTAATGGCATACGCCAGCAATCTTGCGATTTGTTCAGATTCCTGTGGAGTGTGGTTTACAATGCCACGCTTAAAAAGGGAGGAAAAAAGTCAAAGAGTAGCACTTAAGAAGTGCCACTGGACTTGGAAAAAGGCCTATTGTGTACTGTCTATGGAGCTTGCATGCAGTTTTCTCCTCACTAAAACATCTAGATATCTAAGAGTGTGAAAGTATGGTCTATTTTTCATCTGTCAAATTACGTTTTTGGAGACTATGTCCGTAAAACTGTGGTATTTGCTCCTGCTGTGCACATGGATGAATGTTCAAACTCACACACATATTCCTCTAGCCGCCATCTGCATCAAATTGGACACTGGCAAGAAGAAAGTGCTGTGCGCGTCTGGACTGTTGGTGGTCTTCCTTCTCTCAAGTCCTGCCCCGTGATTATTCACCTACCTTCAGACTCTGAGTGCTGAAGATGCATATCTGAGTTAAACAGCCCTTCTCAGGCTTAAATCAAGACAAATCAGCTTATTCAGATTCAGACGTCCATGTGTCTTTAAGCCTCCTCAGGCCCCAGCCTGGCGAAATGCCATTTTCTGCCTGTTCTTTATGATGCTAATAGACTTCTATATCTAATAAATCCCTGTAGATTTAAAGTGTGGAGATGTTATGGCTCGCTTGTTGGAATCCCCCCTCTTCGACCCCCTTCTACACACATACACTTTATATTTTTTCATTCATCCCGTTGACTCATTTTCCTCCCGCTTCAAAACACAATTGAAAATGCCTGAGCAGCAAATACTTACTGATAGTTTCTTGGTAAAAAAACCTTGTAGCCGTGAGGAAGAGAAAAATCAAACTTGAAAACATAAATTAAGGTGCAGGAGGGCTTGTGTTACGCCACAAGGTTTTAGCACCGCTGAAGCATGTCTGCCCTGGAGGTGGCCTGGGCGGGCTGTAAATTTCCTGCCTGCTCTGGTACTTGGCAGAAAAGCCTCTTTTGGTGTTCTGGAAGAGCTTTCGGATGGCATGCGGAAGTGGGATTGAGGAGAATAACACGAATGTAAACACGCAAAAAGGAAAATAATCAAACTGGCCGTTTTATTGCACGACCCACCAAAAAAACAAGTAACAAGGGAATCCATTCATGTACGGGAATGTGCTGCTGCGTCAGATTAGTTTATCCTCACTGCATTCCAAACTTTTACTTGGACAGCCTCCTTCTCTTTGCTAGATCAGTGTTTCTAGCCCTTTTTATTTAATCAGTGTTGTGGGTGGGAAAAGTGGAGTGCCATCTACTTAAATATGTGCAAAACGTAAAGACGTGGCAGCACACAGATATTTCCTAACGTTTGCTGTCGACTATAACAAGTGCTCAGTTCATTTTGTTTCATGTATTTCGTATTACTCTGCGAACTGCAAGTAGGGCTGTACTGCATCTTAGTAATACATTTCAGTGGATTGGCGTTAAAGGTGTCATGACATGGATTTTTTACAATTATTTAAATATGTTCCATAAGGTTTACTGTATTTATAATGTTAAAGGGAGAGTTTACCCAAAAATGAAAATGAGATGTTTATAGGCAGGTAAATTAGTTTCTTCAGTAGAACACAAACAAAGATTTTTAACTCAAACTGTTGCAGTCTGTCAGTCATATAATGGCAGTCAATGGTAAAAAAAAAAAAAACATACACAGAGAAAACCACAGAGAAAATTGATAACTAAATACACAAAACGATCGGTCTGTGCAAGAATCGAACAGTATGTATCTGAACAGTTTATCCGGCGACAAGAGAGACAACGGCCGTCAGCGACTGTTGGCGACGGGATGTGGGCGTGTCCAGCGACGCAACAAAGTTCAGAATCTCTCAACTTTATGCAAATGAAGAGCGACTTTCCGGAGCGACAGCCAAAAGGAAAGAAGACGCTCACATGCTCATTCTTCTTTCAGCTCCAGCAGTGATGACGACGTTTGCGGTTTTGCGATAGATAAACACACGCAATGAAAAAAAGAATTGTCTGTTTCTCATTTATTTTTGTTTGTATGTATTGTATGTATGGACTCTCTGTATATTTATATTATATTCAGTCATTTCCCTCCAAAATGTTTGTATTTTGCGGCAAGAAACCTATTCGCTGTCAACAATGACGTTACTACCGTAATGAGAACGCCCACTAGCGACCTCATCGCCAGCACTAGCAATATACAGCGACAGAAGTCGCTGCTAGTGTGAACGAGGCATAGAGAGGTGGCAGTAATGTACTTATAAGTCTGCAATTCACCCTAAAGCAGGAAAAAACAGGTGTCAGGCGTGGGCTGTTGTGAATGCGCTCAGGACAAATGGACATTGCAGTGATTCAGAGGGGGAAAAAAACTATAATACATAAATATATAATATATATAATATAGAACTAAATATAGTTCATTTTGATTTCACGTGGACTAACATGTTAACATGCATTAACATGCTAATGAAATTAGTTTGCTGATAATATCAGAATAATTCATCCATCCATTTATAAAATCTTACTACGCTATCATCCATGGTTGTTTTGCTGCTTTTTTAAACCTGGAATATTTCCACACTTTACTCTTTCATCCACTGAATAGCCTCTTGTCCTCTTTCTTCTAACATACACCTGTGCCTTTCCCATCTTGAACTGGTCCTTCAAGGGCTTCTCTTGAACCCTGTCTGCCTTCAGCACAAGAGTATCATCAGCGTTTAAGCCCAGAGAGCAGAGGGCAAAAATCTGCTGATTGAGGTAATTTAGCCCCATGATGCATGTGCACTGGAGGCAGCACTGTCTGTTTAATAGGCATGTGTCAAGATTAGTAAGTAGGAGGGGGCTGGAGGCTGTAAAATCTGACAGATTGGGATAAATTTATTACATTTTGTTCACAAGACAGTAAAAAAACTTTTATGAACACAAAGTGACATTGTGAAGTTCGTAAAGGTTTATGCATACTGCCTTGTTTTAAAACTTCTGATATTGCTTATTGATCCTACACTTATCCATTACCACACCATTCATCAGGGGCTTTTTTATGATCTTGTCTTGAGGAATTGACAGCTCATTTTCTCCGCAGTGACACAAAGCCAAACGTGTGAATTCGGAGCAAAATTGAAGGTTATGTATTCTTTATGGTGCGATGATCAATTGTAACCTCTGCCTGTCTGCAGCAGCCTGTTTTAATGAGGGAGCCGAGACCAAACTCTCTGTCCTGAGAGAAGAGCCTCAAAAAGAGAATAATAAAGTTGGACAATCGACACATGGAGGATTGTGTCAGAGAAGTAAATGGGGGCTCTTTTTTCCTCCTCGAAAGGTCAATTATGTTCGGTGACAGCTTCCTCTCAGGTAGTTACCCTGTCATCTTTCTCTCTTCCCTCACTGCAGACTCCACTACATATTTAATACTTTTTCCTGACTTATTTCAATCCACCATCAGACGGAGGCCCAAATTGGCAGGGGTGAGAAAAGGAGGTGAATAATTCTCTTCTGCATTAACATGGTTGGGAGATGGATTGCCCTTTCGCGTCTGGAGAACGTGAGTCGAGGCCAAAGGAGCAGAGGTGAGAGAAGGTAGGAAAATGACATTGTTCAGCCTTGGGAATGCCATCGCTCTTTAATCCGGCACAGATCGCAATTCTCCCTCGCGACGCCGCCTGCGACCTGCCGATGTCTCACAAGGTTCTTTCTTCTTTTCATATAGGCTTAATTAAGTAAGCTGGGCTTGGAAATCAGGAAATAAGAGGTCAATTTACAACTTATAGAATGGAGAGATCAAATCAACTCACTGGCAATTAACAGGGGAATGAGTGAGAATAAAAAATGGGCTTCTGCTGCCGAGGGCCTCTTTTAGTACTAGTGCCATAAAGGATTAGTCAGAAGGTCATCTGAAACCACCGAATGACCTTGAAGATTAGACCCCCATGCAGACTCTACTCTGTCCCAGTGTAACAAATCTAGGCCGCCTCAAGGATGGATCTGAGCTTCCTTTGAGGCCCACGGCAGCTCCGCTCTGCTCTGTGAGCTCCCGTGCTGATCAACCTCTGTGTCACTGTATCGTTTACAGGAGGAGGGCTGAAAGTTTTTAAAGTGCATGCATAATGAAAGGACTTCTCCTGCTTCAAATCGAGTTTTTGAAAATCAGTGAACACTTTAGTTAAAGCCCTCATATCTCATCCCAACTGAGAGTCTGTGCCATCATTTGAAACCTGCACAAGCGTCATGTGACTAACTTGTACCAAATCTGTCTGGAAGAACAGGACAGATATCTGAGCTGAACTGTGTCGGATGCTGGTACCTGTCCATCCCCACTGATTTGTGGCAAATGCTGGCTCTAATATGACTAGAAAATAAAACTCTAGTCTTGCGCAATAATCACTGTTTACACTACTTGATATGCCATAATTTCATGGAACAGAGAAACAGCTGAACCATGAATGACTAAAAAATACTCAACTAATCATAACCATTACCTAATGTTGTAGATAAAAACAAAAACAAAAAAACAAAGGAAACGCAGGTTACATCGATAGGCCAGTAGGTGACGCCAAAGAAATTCCACAATTCTATTGTAGCAGTAAAAATATAGATTTCAAAGCTCAGAGCTCACAAGTGCTTAATTAGAGGCTTTAGATTTTTTAGATGTTTTAGATTTTTAGTATACCATTGAATAATGACTGAATACATAAGCTTAAGCAACATAATATTGTTTATTTTTGTTCGGCCAAGTCCAGCAGACCAGTGCAATATTGCCATTAAGTGTAGCAATAGGATATGTAGAAATATAATAGCCTACATTTCAGAAATTCAGGAACCCTATAGGTAGGTAGACCTTCTGTAAAAAAAAATTTTTAAGTAAAACACAATACTTCAACAGGGCTGTCAAGTTTAGCAAAAGTTTGGAGTGAGATTTCTGCCGTGCAAAGGCAAAAGGCCGTAACTTCGATTTTAGTCGAAATTAAGTTATTGATATTTTTAGAATATTCAACACCTCCTTTATCATGTGGATAAGTATCTTGAGTCAGTTTCATTGTTTTT
>JAUCNO010000044.1:11688150-11704065 GCA_032353835.1 Enteromius viviparus
AGTTTCCAATCGAGTTTATTCTCCGAAACACTACTAAGGTGTTATACACCTCTAACTAAGAGTTATACATATGAAAAGTGATATTACTCACCTCATACTGACGCAGCTGCAGCTTCTTCTGTTGTCTGACGGTCTTTCACTTGTCGACCGTTAAAATTTGAATCATCGTCACGGGAACCAATTTAACCCAAAGCAGGGTTATTACTAACAATAACTGAATGTGGCTTTTATACAAGCTCACCTAACGAGATCCAGGTGGTGGTGATTAACTAATTGGTGATTGGCTGCATGCATGGTTGGCTGCACTGGGATCAGAACCAGATCCTGTCATGAGGTGCTTCCTGGATGCTACAGATGACCTGACCCGTCCTCGTGGATTGGGAACTTTAGTAGACCATGATGGATCTGAGGTCTTGAGAGACCATGGTGGATCAGGGGCCTTGGGAGACCATGTGTGGCACAGGGGCCTTGGGAGGCCGGGGATCAGGGGCTTTGGTATACCATGGTGGGTCAGAGGCCTTCATGGGCCATGGATCAAGGACCGTGTGAGGCCATGGTGGATCAGAGGCCTTCAACTGTGGGAACTGAAAGATAGCCCTCGGCTGCGGTGATTCAGGGACATCCTTTGTCCGGCCTGTAGTTCTAGTCCTGGACTGATCTTTTCTAAAAGAGTCTGGGCCCTCTGGCGCTGGCTCGGACAGCGTAACTGGTCCTGGTTCTGGCAGCACAAACTCTGGTTGTGGCTCTGGTACTGGCTCGGACAGCGTGACTGGTTCTGGCTCTGGCAGCGGGAACACAAACTGTGGCTCTGGCTCTGACAGCATGAACTCCGGCTGTGGCTCTTGAGTTTGTACTTTTATTGTTGTTGAATGTGAAAGTGATGTTGTTGAGCTATATCTTATGTTTGTAACTTAGAGTGCTGTACAGGGATGACAAACAAGACGATGAGAAAGTCGCTCATATGTCAGGCTTGATAAGGAGATTGTCAAAAGGTAAACTGAGATGTCAACAAATAATTCTAATAAATATCAATGCAAAAAAATAAATATTCAATAATGGATGCAAAATGTTTTTATCTAATTTTATCTCAATTATTTTTTCCTTTCACAGATCCAGTCGTACTCAAAGAAGTGACCTCGTCCCACCGGCTCCCTCTGGTCAGTCATCACTTCCCTAGTGCTCAGCTCCATCGGCCCTCCGCCTGTGCCTTCAGCCCAGCTCTGTCTCTATCGCTCGGACCCCAAATTTTAGCTGCCACAACATCTATATCTTGACTCTGCTGTGGGTTGTCAGCTCTGGGTCTGTGCCATGTGCCAAACACCAGGCTATCATCATCATCTTCATCCTCCAATCACCATCTCTTTTCCTGCCATCATTCCCATGTATTCCTCACCATCCCTACACCATCTCCTCCTCCACCTCCAAAACACCCTCCATCTCTTTCTGTTCTCTTGCTTGAACTTTTCCCTTTGTTGTCTTTGCACACACACTGCTACTCGCCTCTGTATTTTTTTCAGTATATATTTTCATTTTCAGAAAAACTGACACTGTCATAGCATTTCACGCTTTTTTCATTTATTATAATGTTGCTGTTTTTTTAAATAAAGTATTCATGTATTGTATTTTAGTAAAACAAATTATCTATAAACTTGTATTTTAAGTGCATTTTTAATGCATTTAATAGTTGTTTTTTTCTCACAAGGGTATATATGCTGATGTACTTTTTTATTTACTCTGAATATCTGTAATGTGCACAACAATATATAATGCATTAAAGTTTTATAGATATCAAAGTGTGTATTTGTGTATATATACTGGAAAAAAATATAATAATAATATAATATACTAGTGTAATGCTAATGCATTTCAAGTGAACTATAACACAATTTAAATGTATTTGAAGTACATTAAAACAATGTTTCAAATATGCTCTAAATGTAGTTCATGGAGTATTAAAAGTAAATTAAAATGCACTAAATATACTTAAAATGGGTTCATTCTAACACAATTTCAATGCATTTAATATATTGCATACATATAAAAGTTGAACTTAAATAGATCTTAAAATACACTTAATACACTTAAAGTTGTTCCAAAATAAAGCATTTAATATGCACTTAGTATACTATAATTTACATTAGAGCCCGGACACGATTAAAAAAAATAATGTAATTAATTAGAGGCTTTGTAATTAATTAATCAAAATAAATCGCATTTTAATGGCATATAAATATTTTGACCTGAGAACAGTGAGAAGTAAGTTTTCTTCATTTCAGAAATTCATGAATTTCTTATTTTCTTCAGGATTTGATCTGCCACAAAATATTTGCACAGCAGCCCCTCTGGCCCACCCAATTCTCTGAAGTTATTGCTAGCAGTGTCATTTTACTTATTGTTCATAAATGATCAGCACAAATATTAATTATAACAATTGGTAAACCTGATAAAAGAGACATTTATGCAAACGAAATGAATAGCTTTATATATTTAAAAAAATACAAATGTATCAAAAATAAACAGATACATTTGGTGCCAAAAGAGTCAACCGAACAACTGAGCCAACTTAATGTACGTTCATACTGTAACGTTACACATATTAGATTGCAGAATCTGAAACTTTAGAAATAATTTAGTTCCAATTTGGCAATATTTCCCATCAGCAGCTCACACTATCTTCGATCACAGGCAACTGATTTTGTCTAGGAATCATACAATTAAGTAATACACATAAATAAATAATGAATGGATCACCTACCGGATTCGTCTTTATTGCTCTTTCAAATTCCACTCCGTGTGTGCGTGCGCGCACCCATGTTTCCTAGTAACGAACATCGTATGCTTGCGCCTCGTCTATTAATTGTATATAAAAGTTATAATTATCTCTTACTTTTCAGCGAGAAAAACATGGTGTGGCGTGAGAGCGTGTGAACTGGCTGAAATGCGTGTGTCTCACGGTGAATGCATAAGACTTTAGAGCCCTGCTTCGAGTGCATTCAAAACATTAGAAACTAGTTGGTGCTCCCGTATAATCGGTCCGCCGAAACTTATCCAGTGAGAAACGTTCCGCGTATTTTTTATTTTCCCAATACTGGCAGAAAAACAGCAGGAGTAATTGGTGATTTTGCGTCTGATGAGTACACTTATGTACTCAGTATTAACTATTACTGAACTGCTGTATAAAAAAAGTGTCACCCTGATCTCACAAAACACGTTTTTCCATTCCGCTAGGACTGTTTTACAAACGCTGCCTTCAAATTAAAATGAGTTTGACTTGAAACCTTGTGTTTTTCCTGTTCTCTTGCCTTCCTGTTGTTTTTAAAAGCAAAAACGCTTCTGTGTGAATGGCCTCTTGCTTGTGGGAGAAGTATATACTGTATTTCAAGACATTTTTTGTAATAGCTGTTCAATGCTTTAGTGGCCTTCCACAATAATGTAATGTAATTTTATAGTATCTATTTTTTTTAGAATGAACACTCTTAGAGGTCAATACACCATTCAGCCTTGATACTAACACTGGAATCTGAGGTTGGCCTACAGTCATAAATCTCACTCATTTGAGTACCAATCCTTGAAGAGAATTAAGAATAATACAGTCACCTACATAATCCCTTTCTTATTTCTGTCGATTTAAAGTCTTGGACAATGCTGCTATTGCTGGGATCCCACTTAAACCCCTTTCTCTTTGCTGAGGAGCCGAGAACCCAAACTTCCAGAACTTCAGTTAGAGTTGGTGTGTACTGAAAGTGTTGGTTTGGATCCAGTCTTCCTCTGAGATATGTGGCGACTTAAAGTTGGATTCCATTTTCACTTTCCAGGTAATAAGAAAAGTTTCTTCTTTCGTCTGTGCGGCTCGCAGGAGATAAAGCCCTGGAATGACTTTGTGACGGAGAGATCTTAACACCACATAAGGCACCAAGAAGCTCTTCTCAACTATTATTACAGCTCTTGAAAAAAGAAAGGAGGAGATATGGAGAGAGAGCGAGGAAGGGAAACAAGTTAGTCGGTAAATGCAATGGAACCTGGTTACAATTAGAGGGCGATTTCCAAAAAGGTCAATGAATTCAGATAATATCCTTAGAGGGAGGAAATTTAATACCCTTTTTTGCTGAATTAATTAATTGTAATATTAGGCTCACTCATGGGGGCTCATTCTTGAGTGATTAAGCGAGCACATATCTTTAAAAGAGTCCTCGGCCCTCATGGGTGTTGTGCCTTTGAACCCAGGGTGTAGGATATATTTATATATAATGCATGAGTCTAAAATAATATACATAAATGTGATCTTACCTTCATCAGAGAAATGCAACAATTACTCGTATGAATCTCTTTTGCTCCATTAACTCTCTTTCCGCTTCATCAGGACAAATTTACACTTCCTTGATTCATTTTTTTTTTTACAATAATTTGTTCCATATCATACTTAAATAAATAATTTTCTAGGCCAGGACTCTTAGACTCTTAGAATTTCTCATGAACACTTTGATAATATAATAACTTTCATCAAGGTCATCACATGTCTAGGATTTATTTAATGCTAGTAAAACTTCGGAATGAATTACGGAGCCCTGTACACACCATGCAGACCACAATGTATTATTATTGGGGATACAAACACTAAAGTTGTTCCCATTAATTAGGAATTTGTTACTTGATTTATTCACTAATTACCTCTCGAATGAAATTGAGGCCAGATCTAATTCTCTCAACCCACAATCCTCTATTTTACTTTTAAAATTCACAATGCAATTCACTAAAAGAAAGACAACTTTGGGGCACTATTTTTTTTTTTGTACTGGCAATAACCGCATATCAAATGTAAAATAAATTAGTTTCAAAAATCGTTAAGATAGATTGTTATAATAAAGATAATTAATAAAATGACCGTTAATATGATAAAATCATAATAATAATTACTTTTATATTGAAGTTAATTCATCACTGTACATTAAAGTTATCAACAGATCATAACTTAGAAAGGTACAAATGAATTGTTTCATACGGTGCGTTGTGCATTTTGATATATCTTCCCTCTATACAGACGCCCAGGGAGCGATCAATCTAGCATCCAGTTGGTAAAGTGTCAAACTCATCACCTATTCCATAATCTCATCAAACTTAATATTCTAGACTGTTCTAGCCTATGTATTTAGTCCTGTCTGGCACATTCAAAAAAATTCAGATACAGCAAAGCATGTCCTTGATGTTGCTTTCATGCTTCCATCTTTCCAACCTACAAACCCCCCATTTCTTTCCCCTCTGTTTTCAGGAGTCTGTGTTGTCCCAAGCCCCCTTTCCTGTCAATTGCTTTGCCCCGGGGAGAGCTACACAAAGACCTGCAACATGACAGCTTCCTTAACCTGCTGCCAACAGTCCCCAATCAACCCCTCATAATGCGTCATGTCCAGCAGGAAAATAACGTTGCTCATTCCCTCTCAGACTGGCAAATGCGTCAGTCACTCCCTACCCACTGATATGTCAATCAACCGGTCGCGTTTGAAATGCTGCTGGGCTTTTTTACGGCTCTGAAGTTTTACGGAACCATCGTAAAGTATTGTTCGGTTCGAATTCTGTTGGCATCTCATCATGGCGTTCTTTTCGAGCTTGATCTCTCTGTTGGTTGTCAGGCAGGATTTTATAGACTGAAGGTTAGAGGCATGGCCAGCTTTATCATTTACAAGCCTTTCTTGTTAGGTAACTTGTTTATCCAAAACATTCCAAGAGCTGAAATCTGGAACGCAAAGGATGTTTTTATGACGTCACACATAATGATTTTTCTTAAAACATCCTCTTGCCAAGTTCAGGGGTTAATGTTTCAGTCTCGTAACCTGCTCTCCTTTTAATGAGCATTTGTTAAAAGCGGTCAGGAACGCGCTCCTAAATTCGTTGCATTTCCTTCTTCTTCTCACACATCCTTGCCTCCCCCTTCTGAATCTGACACATCAGGTTTCTTCCACCGGTAATGATCAAAGTCGTATTAAAACGATGCTCGTTTCACACAGGAGGGGGGCAGGGGGCAATGCGGCTGCCTCCAGCTTCGGTTCCTGAATTAATTTCTAGATGAAAATGTTGGTTTAGCGCAATCAAGTGATGTTATAAACATCCCTCTATACCTCAGGCGTTGTGCTTCCATTCTCTGACCTTGCTAAACATTCAGGTGCAATTAATTATTTCAGCGAGATCTAGCGACTGCTTCAAACTGATTAGCCTCCCTGGGGGGGTTGGACATTATTTTAAAAACACTTTCTCATCATGAATTTTAATCATCCCAAAATGTATCGATTAATTATTAATTAAGTAACTTTAAGTGATGCCAGGTGGGTATAATTTCAAAAAGAATTGGAAAAATCCTTTTGGGGGTGAAGACTTTAAAGTACAGGCGCTGTGAATTTATGAACCAAGTGTCGGCAGTTTGGTTTCTTTCATGTTCAAAAACACTTTTTTCCTCCCTAAAGTGGGTCTTTGGTCTTGTTTGGACAGAAGAGACTTACTATGGATATTTTTTTGGTCTTGTTTGCACGAAGCACCAGTTCTTCACTTTTAGCCCCTGAGATATATTTAAAATTGAGTGCACTCGCTTTAAATGACAGAGTTGTACTATTTAATAGGTGCCACTGAGAGCCAATATGTGAACGCGGGAACTTGTCTGAAACTAATCTTGTCTGAAATGATTACTTACATTAACCCCCCCTCCCCATGAAATAAAATTAAATACATATGTGATAGCAACTTTTGCCCCCAATTAGTTAAAGGTGTCATTAAAATCTACATTTGAACTGTTGAGGCTTAAATAAAAGAAAGCTCTTTGTTCTTTTTTATGCTGTGAATGAAATGTTTTTCTATTAATCCTTTTTTTCATATCAACTTTTTAAAATTAAATCATATACTGTATGTACAGTGTACACACTACTGTCCAAAGTTTAAGGTTTCCTTATTATTTTTTATTTCTTTTCTTTCAATTATTTTTTTTAAATAATGTGTTTAAAAGAGGATGAATACAGATCAATACAGTAAACGTTACTGTAGTGTAATATTATTACATTTAAATATAAAGTCCAAAAGAACATAATTTAAATGTATTTACTGTCACTTTTGATTAATTGAATTTGTTTTTGGAAAATAAAAATATTAATTCCTTAAAAACATATCCATTTATCCAAATCCATTACGTTAAAATACCGTTTATGCATATTTATGCCTAAATAATGGAAAAATGGATCATTATTTTTTATAGTAAGCAGTTCTGTCATTTTGATATAAAAACTTGTCCAGTTGTTACAACCTATAAAGTGTTTTGAATGACAAACTGTTGAATTTTTGATAATTGCTTTATAAATTATAAATAAATAACATGCCCAGGTAAGACCAGGTAGTTGTACTTCAAAAATCCCCCTAGTTCTGTTCAAATAGCTGTATATTAACCTATGTGGCAGGTCCTGGGTGAAACACAGCAAATTACAAATTACCTGCCTGATTATGGCTGACCCCAAATATCCTACAGGCATGAATATTCATTACGAAATATATCCCAGTCTCAAAAAATTATTAATTTCTTCCTTCTCTATCTCCTCTCACTCTCTCCGTCTCTTTTCTCGTCTGGGTGGACTGTGAATAAGAATGATTAATGAAATTCTCACACATACAAATTCATCATTCTCAGGGAGCCGGAATGGTAATAAGGATCCAATTAAAGACACAGTAGGAAAAGAGCAGTGGGGGCTTTAGATTCGCGCTGCACTTTGACTGCGGCGAGGGCAAGTGAGATAAAGAAGCAGAATCACTTAGTTTGGCACAATATGCTCCAATGTCCATTGAAATGCATTTTTATGATACAAAACTATTTATGTTTTAAGTCCTTTAAAAAGGAAAAAACAGGAAATGTCATAACATACAATATAATCTACAGCAGTGTTACTGAGTATATGACACCTTCGACCTCCTCAGCTTCGCACCTTTGTCGTCTGCTCTGTTGTGTTTACCGAGGCCTAAATCATGTTTTCGGTTGCTCTGCACCCCTGCCTGTCTGCACACCGCTTAATTTCATGTTCGGTTGGATTCTAAGATGGCTCATCCGCCAGCCAAATATTTGTTGTGAGTTGGCGGGGTAATCTGTGCCTGAGTACATACACTTATCTTTGAAGCCGCGACTGGAAAGGAAGGACACTGGAGTCATGGAGGGCAGGAGGTTGTGTGCATGCTGAACCTGGTGATAACAGCATTTGGATAAATCCTCTGCACTGCCAATACTGCTTCAACCATGAGGCATTAGAGCTGAATCCACGCTTTGAGACCACGTTAAAATGAACCTCAGGGTCTGCAATGACATGCTGGTGTGGTGGTGCTGTGCCAAAGTCTACCCACAAATGTTCACCCATACATATATGATCAATATTTATATTTTTATTCCACGTGTGTGTGTGTGAGAGAGAAAGAGAAGACTTAATTTGCAAAAACATACACATTTTTATTAAATTGTTTTTATATATGTGCATTTCAATTAACCTTAATCAAACTGCACCTTAATAAAAGAAAAAAAAATACTTAAAAAAAAAACTTAATAAAAGACATTGAACATTTCAAACAATGGAATTTTCTGGTCTTGAAAATAAACCCTTGTGTCTGTAGGCTATTTAGTTCACAAATAAAAATTGGATTGCGTCCTAATTATTTCTTAATCTTTCCTTTATTCTCTAAATAACAAATATCATGAGAGGTTTATCTTCAATGTTCTTCAAAGTTTTTTTTTTTTTTTTCATATATTTTGATATCACACCATAAGACACTTTCATATGTTAACTACCCATATATAGTATATATACAATATATATATATATATATATATATATATATACACATACATACATGCATGTAAATATACATAGTCCTACATACATTTAATAATACAAAGAAATAGAAAAAAATTAAAATTTATTTCCAACAGTTTGTTTAAAGATAAATGAACATTAAACATTAAAAGTCTTCCTCTTTACAGAATAAAACTATTAAAAACAGCTTCATGCAAAGAATTCTGGGAACCAGAATAATTTTTTCTGATATTGGTTCCCAGAAATGCTTTGCATTAATTCTGTAAGACTTTTTAATGTGTAATGTTCATTTATCGCTGAACAAACTGTTGCCTGTAAATAACATAAATTTAAATCTACAGTAAGTTACTGTCATCCAACTGTAAATTTCACAGGAATTTTTTACAGTGTTGTTTTTGCACGCAGCTTTCTTCTTTTTAAGCTAAGCAGAAACAGGATATTAGGCATTTTATGAATTGTGTTAATGATGATCATGATAATAATTTTTCTATCACAACTTAAATTGAATATGTGAATGAACAGAGTATAAAAAAGGGATGCTGAATGAGACAAATTAACATTTGTTCTGTTGTGTGCCTTTTTCTGCCACACACACAATAACTTTGCCTGGGCAAATTAACAATTAGCGAAGACTCAGTGGCTAATTGTGTTATTTCTCGTAATTAAGGGGCTAATTACTAGAATGTCAATTTAGATTTAATTACTAAGTGCTTTGGTAATTCCCAGTGAGCATAAGTTACCATTTTCCGACCCTTTTCCCTGTCTGTTCTTTTGACGAGTTTTCCATACCTCGTTCCCTTTGGATAAAAAGACAGAGAGAAAGAGAGAGAGAGAGAGAGAGAGAGAGAGAGAGAGGAAATATGTAAATAAAAATAAATGAGAGAGGTGTTTGAGCTTCCCAGATCTGTTATCAAGACTGCAAAGCTTAATGATTAATGAAAGGCTTTACCTCTGGGCCTCCAATTAGAGATCTTTTTTTGTAGTAGAAAAAAGAGAGAGCCACTAGCATTTTTTTTTTGGAGAAGATTAATCTGTGACGTTTAGTTTCCACCAATACTGCAACATTCTATGTAATTCTATGCATGTATATATGAAACATTCTCACCAATTGACCACTAATGGGTGCTATTGGCTTAAACATGGTCCGGTCCACGTGAAATGAGCAAATTGGCAACGGCCTACAATTCCCCCAGCTCTCCTGTTCCTTCCGCATAACGGCTTTGATTTTCATCCTAACTGTCTGACTCCCTCAAACCGCTGCCAAAATACAATAGGACAGGGTATAATATATATAATTA
Organism: Enteromius viviparus; assembly: GCA_032353835.1. Lineage (NCBI taxonomy): Eukaryota > Metazoa > Chordata > Actinopteri > Cypriniformes > Cyprinidae > Enteromius > Enteromius viviparus. The sequence continues at coordinate 11,698,271 of JAUCNO010000044.1, forward strand.
CACCCACTTACATTAGCCATTATGCCAGTGAAGCATTCCTTGGAAAATGACACACGACCTGTCAAGACTTCATTCACGCCATTAATAAGCATCATTAGTGTCTAGTTTGAATACCTCTCTTGCACATTGCAGTCATTTCAACATGTCATATATTTTAATTTGAGGCCAAAAATAGCTGTGTGGATATTATGCACTCTCACTGCTAGTCTTTGTGATCTCTTAATGGCCAGGAAGTTCAGAGTCTGACCTTGGATTTGCTCTCATTGGAATTAAAAAATCTTGGCCCACAGGAACTCTCCGCCGAAAAATGTCCTTGTTGTTGTTTGTGCATTGGCTAGAACCGATCAAAAATGATTCACATCAAATAATTAACTCACTCTTGAAGAATGCCCGTGGGAACTGAAACAGATTTGAAGAGAAAAATAAGATTTCATAAATCCTCCCCCGAGCTTGATCTCGATTCTGGTTACTTCTCTCTCTCGAAATCTCTCCATCCAGCATCCCTGTCCCCCAGAAGTGGCTCCGCTGCCCCTGATGACGAACTGATGAAAGGAAACATCTCCATGTTGCTAAAGCGCAACCGAACCTCCCACAGGTACTGCAGAAAAATAAAGACAATAACTCATCCTTTGATCTGAGTAAGTCATTAACTTCACTTCGCCTTGTTTACCGCCTTTGACAAAAGCAGCTTAAGGGGCTAATTAATTGTAAAAGTGCCGCACAATGGTTAATTAGCCGCCGTCTGTTGTTAGTGATGTACCTTGGTGGACTTTTGTAGAGGCCTTCCTTCTCGCGCTCCTCCCCCGGTGGGTGCCGTGGCGAGGGGTGCCATTTTTCATTTCGGGGGCATGAGTGAGCCTGTATGACATTTTAGCTGCTAAGCCCATGGGAGGTCACCATCAGAGAATCCTCAAGGTCCCCTTTAAGGAGCGCAGATGTGTCATGAACACGCAGGGCATCTGAGGTTCAGGGGTAAATGGATTCACATATGCAGTAATTGACTGGCAGTAACTGGGTTAGAAGGGCAAATGGGAAGTGCCATATAAATGTATAGCACAATCAGCCGTGTCCCCACGCTTTGTTCAGATTGGAGGGATAATGAAATGAGAGACAGAAATGATGCTGTTGCGCACTTTGATGAAAATTTCGTCTGCATAGTTGTCACCATGATCCAAGAGCACACTTTCTACGTGTGCAGACTTAACAGTGTCAATAATAATTTAATTGATTAAAAAAATTAAATATAGAATACAAATGAAAAGTTTTAGCATTTTAAAATAAAATGAAATGAGGCATCGGTAAAACAGTTCATGTGATATCAGTGGCTCAAATTCAGTTTTGCAACTTTTTTGCACAAAAGTTACACAACTAACATCATTACTGAACTATTCTTCTCTCGTGTAATGCAACACATAAGCACACAGCTTTGTTTACATGTGGAAAGCGTACGCATGCGTTGTGATACTCTCTGAAATAGACAGTCATTGGTTTAGTAATTTATGTTATTTTTATTCTCTTTGCGCAAAAAAAAAGGAATCTTTTTGCATCCCAAAATCTGGATCCGGGATCATTTCAGTTGTGTTGATGTCTATAGAGGGTCGGATGGCTCTGATATCATCAGAAAAATTGGAATCTTTCTCTGTGTGCAATATTATAAATCAGTAAATGCCTTTGGTTTCCATCAAGCTCAGAGAAGCAAACATAGCTGTATCTGACTGATTTGTGCAACTAGTTAAAACAGTAACATAAATAACTAACTAAAATGCATAAATAAAGTTCAAATTGTACTTTTGTAATTTATTTCCATCAGGCACAAAGGCAGACAGGCTATCTGTAAGCAGGATAACGAAGAGATGGGTTGATGTTTACAAAGTGTATTCTGCTAGACTCCTTCAGCTATGAATGAAGACCAATTAAGCTATAATGAGACTTAACACCTCTGGGGTCATGTGCTCATGAGTCCCAGCATGCTTTCGCCCTTGCCCTGCCCTATTACTGTTTACCGCCCACTGTGGAGCTCTCATATCTTTCATTAACCCTCACTAAAGTGCTGTTGTTTGTAAAGGAGTCTATAAACATATGCTTGTTTAATTGGCAAGATCCAGACTGTGTGTTTCACAAAATGTCTTTGTGTAAAAATTTTAAATATCTTAAAAATGGAAGTTAGTATCGTTCAAATGAAAGGCCTGTCCATGAATCTTCTCCGTCCATTAGTCGAGAAGCTTTAACTCGAGAACCTCAAATATGCCTCTCCCTCCTAAGGAAATAATAAAACATCGTCTCCAAGACAAACACCTCATGACCTTTCAAAGCCACCCTAGAGAAGTGTATTTTCCTCCGCTTTGGAGGGTGGTGGAGACCACAATGAAAGTACGCTCATCTTTCTTCTGCTCCTGCAGTCTTGCATGCTCTTATTTATTTAACAAAAAATAATAATAATAATAGATAGATTATGTGTATTCAGTTTGATGTGATTTCTGTTTGCTAGTTAAAGGTTGTAGAAGGTCAGAAGAGTTAAATATCGCCTGGAGAGTTGCTCTATTTATCCAGCTGCCGTATTATTGAGAGTTTCATTGTTTTGCAAAACGGAATTGGACAAAGCTGGTTTTTATGAGTCATCTTTGATGGTTGATTTGTTTAGATGGCAACATTTACATTACAGCTACTTAGTATGTCAATTAAAAAAACATTATTCAAAGCAAACAACAGAAATCTTGGCTTAGGACAGCAGATAATTAATGGTATGCTTTGCTGTTACTCAACTGCTCTAAGTATAGGTTGAAATAATAAATAATAAAATCTGTTGTTTAGCCATGTGCCTTACCTTAATATGTATATGTTATTTTAGATACTCCTTTAGGAAAGTTTTGCCTTTTTAAATTCACGTGTTGATAAATTCTTCAGATTTAAAGCAATGTCTATAATTAATAAATTAACACACACTTTCTCAGTTCCTTGCTTAGCCCAAATATCTTTATAACTCAAAATATGACTGCCTGAGACTACATATGAAAGAAAAAATGAGGATGGGTTGGGGGTGGGGATGGAGGTCTAAGAAAAAAAAATTACATTTGAATGAGAAAAAGCAGTCGACAGCCATTCTTGTGACATATTTCTCCCATTACAGCAAATTAAATTCATTCAATTAGGCCACTAATCTCACAGCTTTCTACTCCACAGTCACATCAGCCGAGGTGTTATGAAATGTCTGTTTTATATATTATAATGTTTATGTTTTGTGCTCTGTAACACCTCATTGCATGTCACTGTGGAGATAGATAGATAGATTTAGCAAGCAACCAGCTGAAAAACTAGCATTATCCAGTGCTTTGTGGAAGTATTGACTGAAAACAGAAGTCAGAACATGAGGAGCACTCATATTGAACTCCAAGGTCAAGGAGCTGCTGCTGATTATCTGAAATTAATCAAAGCCCTGAGGGCAGCCTGCTGTAAATAGACTCACGAGCACATTGGGGATATTCACAGCATGATGTTGACTGCCCCGCATCACTTTAATATTCAGTTTTGGATATTACGATCAGACAAGATCTTGGGTGCGTGGGAGTCACGCTTAAAAATAAAACTGATGTCATCGTCTCCTTTTAAGCTTTAATTGTTAGTGTAATTGAAAGAAATGATGCAGTAGGCTCCGCACACCGTGTCTTTTGATTCGACACATATACAGTATGACCATTCAGATTGTGTGTATGTGTGCAGGAGTTAAACCGAGGGGATAAGAGGGGTCCTCCACACTGGGGGGCCCGACGCACCCGCCACCTTCACTTTCCATCTCCTTCAGCTCTCCTCTAGTGCTGCCGTGATTGGCAGAGATGTTAAGTGCCATTTGACACCTGAGAGGGTGAAAATTTGTGCGAGTGGGCAGTAATGAATTGGAGACGTCTACGCAATTAAAATTACTGTTAATTTCTCCAGGGAGATGGGGGCCCCTCCTGAGCCCATGAATCACGGGACAGGAGGAGGGATGGAAAGAGTGAAGGATGAGTCACTGGCTTTCCTGAACGGAGAAGAACGAAGGGCCCCCACTGCACCTCACACGTCGTCGACCGTTGAGCATATTTGATTAAGAACTCGCTTGATTTTTGTTCTGCTTCTCATTTGGTGGAAATTACTGTACTTTGGTTATCATCCTCTTTTGGATATGATTGTGGCGCTCGTGATGTTCTAATCAGTGTTCATTGACACTGATTGAGATATGCATTGTTTCAGAGGGAAGGAAGGAACCGCGCTCCTTCTAATGCCAGATACTTTACTCGGTTTCTTTTCTCACAAAACTTACAGGAAGATTCTGTCATTCTGGTTTCCTGGCAGATGATTCGGGAAATGTCAAACAGAGTAACATTATAAACTGGGATAGCGTTTTTGTTTGGCTAACGCAACACTTTCCACATTTCCTGCGGTTTGCTCAGCTCGATTTGTCCACGGTGACACAATGAACTGGTTTTACAACACGCATTTGGTATTCTTTCAAGCTCTATAATGTCAACCAAACGCTGAAATAATTTATGAGGAAATGTAGACGTGTAATTTCTGTCAGAGTTCAAGCCAATTAATAAAGCCTGTCAAAGTATTTCCTTCTTTGACCAACAAAGTGTTCCCAAGTGAGGCCCAAACAGCCTCTGACTGACCTTGGTGAGCCCCGGACGGCCTTGCTGCTGATCAGAGTGTCGCGTTCTCTGACTGCCATGTGTTTAAATTGCCTCCCACTGGCATTCAAATTACAGCCCCTATCTCATCTGTTGAGATCTGGCATTACAGCGAGTCCACCATCTCCCTTCACACGCGCCACCCAAGCACATAATGAGGCAAAGTCATCTCCTCCCGAATCCCCACTGGGTGTACCTGTGAAGTGTAAGGCCCAGATGTGCTATTTTCGGATCTCGCTCTTTTAATTTATTTCCATGATTTGGTGATAATAATAATAATTGTGCTGTAGGTGCTGCATTGAAATTAGCTGACACTTCCTCGGGCGTTATCGCTCAGCCATCGCATCCAAAAGTGCCTCTCCTCTGCTCGCGTGCCTACACTTCTTCATCTTTTGCCGTGCGTCGACACAAAGGCTGTCGAAGCAGTTCTTCCTTCATTTTTCTTTCCCTTTTTTCGGCGTATTCAAATCAGGTGTTTGAAAACTAACCTTGTTTGAATTGTAATGCCGCAACGGAGGGTTTACAATTTACTGATACAGCGGCATAATAGGAAGCGGAGCGGGTCTGAATTTGAAATGAATTAAATTTCTGCTTGTCTGTATTCTAATCACAATGTTACATGATAGCTTACAAGAGTGTCTTTGAGACCGTTTCTAACTAAATAAATTTGATTTTGAAAGGGTGTGTTTGGCAGATTGGCTTCTGCATATTTTCACTTCCAGCCAGGTGCTGTCATGGATAAAGTACCTAGTTTATTGTACATAATAGGATGCAAAGATTGCAAAATATACATGAATTCTATTTGACAGAGAGAAGCAATATCACAAAGACTCACGCCCGCCAGGAGATGGCATTTACCCAGCATTCAGATGGTCCATGACGCCCACACCGTGCATAGATTAATCAGTATGCTAAAGAGGGAGCTAACGTGCACATGAGACGCATTTTACCCTCATTCTTGACTGAATAACAAAGTGGATTTAAAAAGAAGGCTAAAAATGGCAAATACTTTTCTTAATGAGATGTAAAAAAATAAAAAATAAATAAAATTTATATTTTTGGTAACACTTCAGAATAGGGGGTCAGAATAATGCATTAGTTAAGCATTAATTAATGGTTAATTTGTTCACA
>JAUCNO010000044.1:11725149-11741807 GCA_032353835.1 Enteromius viviparus
TAATCAAGCTCTTACTAGGTATACTTGAAGCTTCCAGGCAGCTGTGTTAAGGCAGGTTGGAGCTAAACTCTGTAGGACACCGGCCCTCCAGGACCGAACTTGGTGACCCCTGTTATAGACGGACTCATCTCAAACTCTGGTGGAACTCTACATAGCAGATGATGAAGGGGAGATGAGGGCTGGCCAGGAGGGAGGCAGGGCGTGGCCTGAGATTTCATTGGACAAACTCAATGTCCTTTAAGACAGTCAACCAATGTGCCACGATTCGTCTCTCAGATACTCCACGGTGGAGCCTGTTAAGAGATGATTAGGCCAGCCCAGTGTAAGTATGGAAAATAAACCAATGGGCTGCTGTCCCTGCATTATGTGATGGTCATTCGCCAATTAAGAAAAATAAAAAATCATATTATATTGACCAGCCCCCAAGTTACCAGTCCAGCCCTGCCACTACGACATTACCAGTTTGTTGTGCATATACCTTATACATTAAATACAGTGTTTAATTGATACATTAAATACGCTGTCAAAAAGTATGAAATGAGCACTGGCTAAACATGCGTTAACTCGTGCATGCGACCTGTTCCAGAATGCCTTGGCCTAACGTAAGACAAAATTAATATTTACTCTTAATATTTACTCGTCCTGTCCCCTGTACAGAAAAACACCCCCAAAGCATGATGCTTCCAGCCCCATGCTTCACTGTAGGTATGGTATTATTGGGACGATCCTCATCATACTCCTTCCACCAAACACAGCAAATGGAGTTAAGACCAAAAAGTTCTACTTTGGTCTCATCTGACCACAGGACTTTCTCTCATAACTCCTGCATCATCCAGGTGGTCCCTGGCAACTTCAGACGGGCCTGGACATGGGCTGACTTAAGCAGGGGAACCTTCCGTGCGATGCAAGATTTTAAACCATGACGTCTATTACTAACAGTAGCTTTGTCCCAGCTCTCTTCACGACATTGACCAGCTTCTCCCATGTAGTTCTGGGCTGATTCTTCACCATTCTTATTGTTATTAACTATTTTTAAAAGGGAACACCAAATTAGGTAAAAAAATGTGATGGATACTCATGGAGAGTTGACTTTAGAGTTGATTGAATTTTACTATGGCCGTGGTCATATAAAGGTTGCCAGCATAATACTATAAGGCAATGTAAAATGTAATTATTGAATGGCAATATATCTTTTTAATGTTATACTTTTGTCATTTGATAGTCACAGTGCAGCCAAAAATTCTTGAGCCTGAAAGGCCTTAGTCCTCATATGACCCTACAAGATGAATAGTTCTTCTCATGTGTGTGCGTTTCCCGAAATACAGCTTACTGTAAGCAAGGATCAGTTTACAGACAGAATACGGACCCCTCTTTTGTGAACTTCCTTGAGGGACGGTAGCTCATAAGAGTCGATAATTAATTTAGCCAGGAATGTGTTAAATAGTGTTAAATTGAAAAGTGTTTAATTCTCTCTGCTGTGTTTGTTGCATTGTCATGTTTTGACAGTTTTCACCGTGTCACATTTTCTCTTGCTGAATCGAGTTGCGATTGTAAATCAGCTTGGATTTACAATCACAGAAGCATGCAAGTGTAAACACGGTCCATTGTTTGATTCATTTTATAACATTTTCTATACAGGGCTGAGACCCTGGCGATGCTCTCCAGGTGCCCCTAAAGTTTTTCTTGTTTAACAAGATGTTGAATGTCAACAGTTTTTAGTAATACTATTCAGCACCCAATTTCCGAGACATTTGCCAATTCTACACTTTTAAGCTGGCAGCATTATGCCAAGCACAGAAACCTGACACACGTGAGGGTAAGAGAAATAAACTTGTGTTTATTTCTCTTTTGTAAACTTGAGCAAACCTACTGATATTTTTCCATCTTTCTAGCCATGCCATCCGCTTTCCAGCTGTCATTCATTTATATGCACAGAGACAGATGGACAGATGCCAGCAATCAGCATTTTCCACAAACATCTACTCTAAAAATTTAAGATGCCTAATAAAATTAAGGTCTGATTTTATTACATTTGTTCCAAGAAAGAGCGATATTTAGGCCACTGTTACCCACAGTCTCATGCTCTGTGCTATATTACCATTAGCTATTTGATTTTCCCACTAAATCTTCCATTGAGACATCATGCTTTCAAATGAAAAAAAAGTGCTCCAAAGATTTGATATTACCATTCAGCATCCCCTTTGACTGACACTGTGTGGAATTCAGTATGAAATTATGCTGCAAGTAGTTCCTTAGACTAGAACATATTTAAATATTAACACGTCAGAAGTATATTCTAAGATGTCAAATATATAGAAGAAAAAGCAAACATGTAGTTCAATTCTCTTAATATTTAACATATAATTTATGTATGTATAGCCTGTAGCAAAACCATGAGGTGTCAGCAGGTCGGTTTCAGAATTGAATGCTGCTTTCTCCCTCGACATAGATGTGTTGTTATCACCCAAACACTTCAGATCTCCCATCTACCCTTTAAATCTGAAAGGAGGGTGCAGTGTTTCGTAGGGGGAAGGGGATAAATTAGAGATTTCTTTTAAGGGAGATCCTGAAAATCACTTCAACTCTCACAATGAAAAAACTTGTAGTTAGCACATATTTTACATTTGAATAAAACATATTGTAACAGTGAGTTATTTTATAAATGTTTAAATGTTATATATATATGTACACATATACATGTATATATATATATATATATATATGTATATATATATTTTTATTTTTCTTGAGCCATTTTAAAAGAAGAATGTGGAGCCTGTTCCCAGGGGCCTCCTTGATGCTTGGGGCCCTGTTGTGCTTCGGTCCCGCTGCAGACGCACCTGCTCCAGGCCTGCTGAACACTGGCTCCCCTGCCTCAGTCTCGGCACACTGAGGCCTGCAGATCTGTAACACATCTTGGCCAAGCTGTGCAAATACATGCTTATTTTGAGACCGTTTAGGGACCTCAAGAGCGAAAGAAATGAACTCATTCTCATGCTTCCAGAATCAATACCCAGCGCTCCGCTCATCGTATAGGCCTGTGCGTCAAACTAGCCAGATAGATGCTAATTTGACTCACCTGGTACATTTAGCTTGCTGTTTTGGAGCCCGACGATCGTTCGGCACATTGAAATATTTTAAATCAAGCATGTGTAAATATTAGAGAAGACAAAAATCTCCAAGTGTTTAAGATGAGCTGAAGTTCAAGGTGAAATCGGAGAGCCAGTTAGCCCTGAAAAATGTTTACTTGTGGCAAGCCTCCATGAAGGGCTGCGACGTCCTACAAGCCACGGTCTGTGCTCCTTGTTTGCGCAAGCTGCACTGAGTCACTGTGGGTTAAACAGGGGCCTGTTTTGCCATGCTTTGCCAAGCACCCCTTTGACATTTAGCTCTGATACATAAACTGCAGTGTTCTTTTGAGTTTAGACACTCAAAAAGCACACTTTTGAGGTGACGATACTATAAATTAAATGTAAAACAAAAATACTGTTTTTTTTTCAAGTTAAAAGGCTTTGTCTTCCATGATCATTTTAAATAAGGATGATTACATTGATTACAAATGATTACATTTAGATTATATGCATATGCATAACTTTAATTTTCCATATTTATATACAGTACTTTATACAAATATGCATGTATTATAGCAGTGATGCACGTTTTTTTTAAGGGTGCATTTAAAATCTTTGTTATAATTGATTGTTTTTCAGCTTTGTTTCAGTAAACAAATATATAAATAAATATGTAGTAAAAATAAACAAATAACAATAAGATTAGATTATTAAAATGATTATATTTGTATTCCTGAGTCTGCGTTTGTGCTTCACTGTGTGAGCGCATTAGCGTTGTCCAAACGATTAATTGCAATGAATGACATTCAAAATAAGCATTTTTGTTTACATTATGTGTTTGTGTACTGTTTATATTTATTATGTATATATAAATACACACACACACACACAGTATATATTTTGAAAATATTTACATTTATATATTTATGTTCTTATATTTCATAATATATATATACATATATTTAATATAAACATATTATATTTTTCTTAAATATATTCATACATTTGTTATAAACAGAACACAATATACACAGTATGCACACATATATTATGTAAACAAAACATTTATTTTAGATGTGATTAATTGCAATTGTTTGATATATACCTATATATTTTTTTTTATAAAATGTGTGTCCATCCGAGACACTGAGCTGCTCATGCACCATTTGCCGATGCAGTTTTTTTGGATGTGGACCAATGGTTGCGTAACATTATAGCCATAAAACAGCAGGGTGCATATTTTACTGCTTTTTTTGTCACACAGCCTTCGACAGAGAAACTGGAGCGGCACGCAGAGCGGAAGTTTTGCGCTGCAGACGTACCTCAGAACACCCACCTACCAAGATCAAAGTCACTGCCCTGTTGTTATGTCTGTTTTTATACCACTGTCTGCTTTTCCATATCCTCACATTGAGAAATACTGTAGATATACACCAGACTTCATATTTAATGGCTCGAGCTCTTTGTGGATGTAAAAATTGATGCATAAGTCATAATAAAAATGTTATTGCTTTAAATAAATCAAATTCGTTTATAAAATTCAGCGAGAAGGACTTTCTAATGGATTTCATCCATGTCATCAGTCTATAAAAGCATCCTCAACACTTTTAGGTATTACAGAGCTCTTATTGCAGTACTGTAAAAGAGGATTAGACTGGAATGAGGAATCATTTTATATTTTAATGCACTAGTCGGATTATACTGACCCCTACGGGTGTGGATGAGGCAACTGTTTTGAGTTACTGATGTCGCTGAAGAAATATTGTTCAGTATAAGGCATGAGGTATTAATTTTATCTGTAAATGAATCTGTAGTATAGAGTATCAGAGGGGTTACTGATACAGAATAAGTAGCATTCAGCTGATCACGTAATCCCAAAATGACAGCCCCTATGAAGTGACCTTCATGTAAAGCAAAATGGATTAAAAAAATAAAAAGAAGTGAAATAAAAATAAAAATATAATAAGCATTTTATGTCAAATAAAAATTTTTTTTAGGTTACCAGTTTGATTAAGATCATAATCTCATGTGAAATGTGAATAAAAAAATAATGACTAATAATATAGCTATATAAATTTATCAACAAAAATCCAACAAAAAATAAGAATTAATGTAAAATAAAAAAGCAATAAAAATTTCTAATAAATATGTACATTTTAATTTTATATAATAAACTAAAATAATTTTTACAACATTTTATTTGTACAATTAAACAATAATAATAATAACGCAAAATACAAATTAAGTACTACAATTTATTCATACGCATTATATTTTATAGAATTATTTTATTCTTTTTTTTTTTTTAGAAGGTTATTTTGTAGATGTCCATATGAGAGACTTATATTACAAATATACATTTTATGTCTAAAGGTACATCAGTAAACTGATCATCACAGTGATAAAAACAAATATTAAAAATATTTTTTTTTTATTATAAATATTCCAGATTATTATTTTTAAAGTAGCCAATATTTTAATTCAGAAATTAGAGGGTTATTTTAAAGGTGTTTATGAGAAATGTCTCCAAAAGGAGAGCCACTGAACTCTATAAGCTCATGAGCGGCTTTACTAACACTCCTCTCATTGTTGCATTATCTCTAATATTCACTGTATGTATGGCAGGTTCATTATTAAAGCCACTTACAGTAATCTCATCCATCTTTTAATTTTTTCCCCGCTTCTTAATTTTTTTCCCCCCTCTCTCTCTCTCTCTCTGGTTTTTGATTAAATAAAAAGCCAAAGGGATGGATATGGCTGTTAATTGCATGGGGCTGATGCGAGAGCTGAATCAACACAGAGGAGAGGTCATTAAACCCAGCCGGTCCCCTCCGCTTCGTTTGTCTGACTGCGCTCCGAGCTGCTCCCCCCTCATCTGTTGTGCAAATTCTGCCTTTAATTTAACTTTGCAGTGTTGGGTTGCTCCAGTCCACCGGAAATAATCTTCCCCCTTCATCTTCAAAGCACCGTTATCCCCCTGCTCTTATTGTGCAGTCACGTAGCCCCATTGTCCAACTACCAAACTTCAATTAAAAGAGGACGAATATATCTGGGCATTCATCAACTGATTCATTATTCTGCAATCCGTCTGCCATCATAGTTATTTGGATAGGTTGATTAATCTCTCTGTCATGCATCTATAAAGATATATGATGATTACATATCAAAAAAGGAAAAAAAAAAGACGTACATCATCAGGCATCGCGGGAGTTTCAGAAAGATTGGTCTGAGCAATCATTTCAAGCATAATTCAGAGAAAATCCAAAGGGGCGAGAAACACAAAAACCTACCATCTCTGATTACATTTAAGTGTTTACATGGTGCCAAAAATGTGTTGGACTGACCACACAAAGACGGTCAGAAGATCTTGTTTTTTGCTGACGGTGAAGCCTCATTGTTTTGCCAGGACTAAAGGGAAGCATTGTGCTCAACATGTGTTTCTGATGAAAGCGTCAGAGTAGCGCAGGACTGCTGTGCCGTATACCGCAGAACTTCAGAGACCAAAAAGTGAGAGCGACAGAGCCGTGAAAAGAGCAAAGTTGCGAAAGCTTATGGTTTCCTTGCAAATTCCTTCATATCAATTGCTTCGAACGCTCTTGTTATTTCTACTTCTTCTGAGGTGAGCTATGAACGAGAACGAAAGAAAATCTGAATTATTTACATCACTGTAAAGGTCCACAAAATAAAAAGGCATAAGTACATTTTTTTTGGTGGGAAGCCGATTTAAAGTAGTAGACATTTCAGTTTAGACAATACTGGAACTTATTTTTAATATGAAGAGATTTCACTTTCCGAACGTCCAGACATCATCTTAATAGTTTCATCATAAGCCAATTTACCTGTTATTCGAAAAGTAAATTGAACACAAGCGCAGAAGTGATTCCATAAGGAGCCATTTCAGTCCTTCGTGTTATGTTCAAGCTTCATTGTGCAAGTTAAACAAATCCAGACCGAATCAAATCCATCACCGTCTGCCAGGCTGCGCCGCTTTAAAGGAGCCACAATAAAATACACATTAGACTCTTATTTTAAATCATTTTCTTCTCGTATGAATTTCTTGTAATAAGCTCCATTGTGTGCAAAGTAATTGTGAGCACATTTCTGCACATGCAGCAGTGATTTCCCGACTGCCTCAGTTTTGGTTGAAATATATGTAGCACGCTCATGCTTTATTTCACGTTGGATGCTTTAATTATCGTCTGCATGCATAAGTGACGAATACATTTTGGGTTTGGGATGACATGGGGGTAAGTGATTAATGACAAAATTTTCATTTTGAAGTGGAGTAAACTTTAATTAATGCAGTTAATTATTTTGAAAATATACTGTATACCGCCTTTTCTATTATTCCATGATTTTATGGAGGAATCATTTACTGATGTCATTGATCTTTACTGTTTTCAGGAGTCCAACATGCTGTTATGAATGTGCATTTGTGTGTTTGTTTGCTGTTGCATGCAAAATCTCATGAGAGCACTTGAGCAATTATGTGTGTTTGAGATACAAAGATGCCTTGAAGACTTTTTAGAGTGACTGGAGTGTGTTAGCCAGCTCTTTTACTGTGGGAGGACAAGATGTTACAGTGTAGAGAAACTGGCTCTGGTCCCACATATCTAGTGACTCACCAGGCCTCTTCAGCACTGATCCCTGTGCTCTGTGTGTGTGTGTGGGTGAGTTGGTGGTATGTGTGACTGTGGTTGTGTATGTACAGTACATGTGCACAGATCCCACAAAATGATCATAAAACCACGGGCCGTGCTCAACTTTTTGGTATTAGTGAAATCCAAACAGAGAGATGTGGTCCATTGAGAGCCGTCCTCATTAAGAAAAACCAAAAGAACCTGACCAATATATTATATTACACTCTGAATATACCCACTCCCTCCACAAAATGTTTATTCTAGTTTCTTAGACATACATTTGGAGTTGGTTTGATTAGCGAGGCCGGATGCATTAAGTAAAACCAATCATTCTTCTGTTTGATCCAGTTTGGTTTGGATGAACTGTGTAAGTAATAAGGAGACTGTTTTTTGAAAGCAAGTAGGTGTTCCAGAGTCCTCTGAAAACCGAAACATACATGCAAAACTAGGGCTGCATGATTAATCGAAACAAAACTAAACAACGCTACAACGAAGCGCGGCACAATGTTTATTTACACGCGAGCATCTCATTACCCAGCGTTTTCAGTTCTCAGAACAGCCAAACATGTAATGCTTAACATGACAAATGCTTAAGAAGCAGAATAAAATTACAGTTATTAGGTATCCTGCAGTTTTCTGACAAGATTTTATCATTTTACTGTTAAGTAACAAAACATTCATTAGTAGTAGTAGTAGTAGCATTACAATAACTACTACATTTACAACTACTACTACTATAATTACAGTAAAATATTAGTAGTAATATTTATTAATCTGCTCAATATCATTGATTTATTTTATTGCTATTACAAAAAAAAATACGAAGCTACTGTAATTTTATTACTGTAATTTTTGGACACAACAAACAAGCACAGAGACTTTAGAGTTAGGGTTATATACGATTATGACTTCTTTAAAGTCACCAAGGGGTTTATACTCTCCTAGAGAAGTTAAACTAGCAGGATGAACTGGACTACTTGGAAAAACAATCGAAATACAGACGCTTTTGCCCTCTGTTGACCCCTGCATTAATAAAACAGACACTATGTCTTCTGTTTGGCGTCTTTGTGACTTCTGGAAAGAAAAAAAGTAGAATTTTATCAGAGCTTGAGGCCAGTGGCGTTTTGACGTCAGGGTTATTAATCTATGGTTTTCATCACAGCTGGTGACCTCTTCACCTCCATTATAATGTGCTCTTTGTAATTTCACAGTTAATATTCAAAAGCCACTTGTGTTCTATTGCGAAATTGTGAGAATATCTGGATGGGATTTGTGTCCGAGTATGAATACGATCATGAGAAAGCGAGAAGCTACACAGATGCATTGTGTACGAAGACACTGGAGTCTTAAAAACAGATGCAGATGTTGGAGAATGTGTTTAATCTCTCGCCTCGTCTGAATGGACCCTCTGTTAACGCAAACATTTAGAGACCAGAACTGTTCTGACCACTAGGTTAAAACTGTCAGCTCCCTATCTATAGACGTGTGTGGTTAAAACTCAACCAGGGATAGAATCTACCACCCACAACCAGCTATGACCATATTTATAGACCATAGACTTAAAAGAGAGACAAAAACAGAGGGAGAGAGAGAGATGCAAAGTGAAAAAGAGATGTAACAGAAGGTCTTATCACACGATGCAATGTTGCCTCGAACAGACATTCCTCTTTAACAACTTTGGCAGCCCTTTAAGAGCCTATTAAACCCCACTGTTTTCTGTTACCCAAGCCTCACAGAACTTTCTTGGGCAACTGAAATGTGGTCCAAGCTGCAGTCTTTAACACACAACTTCACACAGCTAATTGCAAAATAAGACGAAAATATGAGGATTATGCGTAACAAATGCTAACAAGATGCCAGTGATGTGATTCAGTTATGAGCAAAAAAAGCAGATGCTGTTTAAAGAAACAAATGCATTTGCCAGCATGAAAGGACCTTAGATCAGAGATCAGAGATGATTCTTGCAGCTTTTTTGTTAAAGTCTAATGTTATGTACTTCTCGTACTTCAGTTGTCATTAAACTCAATATGATGACAACTTAATGTTTATTTCAACATTTTAATAAAATAAGATTTAACTAAATTTAAATAATGCAAACCTTTGCTTTGGATACATTTTGGGGTTCGAACTCTCATACCAGAAAACTGGATTCTTTGCTATAAAAAACAAAACAAAACACCAAATGAAACAGTAATATATTTCTTTTATCCTGTTCTTTTATTTCATTGCTGTACAGTCTTGTCCAGTTAAAAACGCATCCTCTCTACCTCCATGCAAGAAAAGAGATATGTCCTTAAAATGTAAACAATTCAAATCAAGCACTGCTTTTCACCATAACTCTGTGAGATGATTATGTCCGGTATATGGTTTGGATTGAAGTCGTGCTGCTTTAGATGTAGACAGTAAGAAATCCTGTTTTTGTGAAAGGATACAAAAATGACTGCTAACACTAAAAACAATAGGTACATAAACGTAACATTTAGATTCACACACAACTGATTTAAATGGAAAGTTTTGGAATTACCAAAAATATATTTCACATTGGAAAAAAGGAGCAATTCACAACTGCTTACAGTTTAATATTCCAGTATGCAAGAAGACTGATTGACTGACGAGTGATCAAATGAAACGTAGAGAGTGACAGGATTCTTTTCAAGTTATATATATATATATATATATATATACAATCTATGATACAACTGTAGTATGGCACCATATATTAAATACACACGTCTTTCTCCCACTCGCATACATCTATGAGTCTCACGCTCACAGTTTATGGCTTTTGTAATCCTCAAAGGACTACACCAGTGTACTACAGTAAGAGGTGATATTTGGGATTAACATTGCAAAATAGGGGTATTTTTGATTGTCTATGTGATCTTTGGATGTATTGCATTTTAGGAGACAACAGATGTGAGTCACAATGCAATTGCAATTCTCCCTGCGAAATTCATAAACCACTAGATAGCTGTGCATTTATCAAACATTTGGCACGATTTGAAATAACTAACAAACACGCGTTTTTGGGCTTTTCTCAAGTCTTTGTTTTCAGTATCATGCCAATGCAGACTCAACGAAACCTTTTAAGCAGATATCAGCTATAGGTATTAAGACGACTGCACTAGTGTAGGATGAATAAACCTTCTCCTAGCAAAACAGTTCAAAAGAAAGCTAACTCACAACTCCAGATCATCGGATGTCATTCTTTGCTCGTTTCTTCTCAGAAGTCCCAAATCTGTGAAAGAGGCAGCGGCCCCCTACGAGAGTCTCAGGAAGAGAAGCACAGCCCGCAGCACTCCATGCAGATCTCCAGACAGTCTGCAGACTCGCAGCACGCGTCGATGATGCCGCAGTCCATGTCACAGGGCAGGTCGCAGTCGCCACATTCCTCCGAAGCGCAGCAGCAGCAGAAGCACGAGTCGTCTGAAGTGCAGGAGCCGCATGTGGCGCAGTCCAGCACGATGTTGCACAGTGTGAGGAACTCGCAGAATAGACAGGCCAGGATGCAGTGGACACAGCAATCTGCACACAGCATTAGAGAGTTAGTCACAACTAAAACGTCACCGTCTAGGGATGTTTATCTGCGTCCATCAAACTTCCTGAAAATTTAAAGAAAGTGTGTACAAGCAGAGCTACTGTAATGTGCAGCGGGGTCTGACTCACCATCCTGGGCCTCTGTGGGGATCTGGGAGCTGTTGGATTTGGAGCTTCCTTTGCTCCTCTGACTATTGATGGACGGGTTCGACTGGAGTTTCTTGGGGTTTTTATGGGCTGTGGATGAAGACGAGGAGGATGATGAGGCGGCTCGTGAAAAGGTTCCATTTCTGATCCCGTTGCTGTGTGGCTTGCCGTCTCTCCTCAGCAGCACAGTTGATTCGCCCGAGTTAGGTAGTGTGGGGTTTATGGGCGTAGAACGTGCCTGAGGTTGATCTGAGAGAGAGAAAACAAACAAAAAGGTAAGCAAAGTTACAGCTGGGTTTTTATATCAGCTTTTCTTCTGCTGTGTAATTATTCTGCTTTTGCAGCCTGAGGATGTGTAAAAGAAAAACGGCTGCAGCATATTTGTGGCTGGTAAACTTAGTTAGCATCTTGTTTCTTCTATTGGAATTAGCCATTTCCTCACGTGGACCAATCAACTTTCAAAAAAGGGCCTCTGGCAGATTCTTGTGTAATACCCAAGAACTTTACTTAAAGATCCCAATGTACAGAAAGAGAGAGGTAGTGTGCGACAATTTTTTGTAGTTAGGCCTTCAGAAAGTCAAGAATACAAGAATTACACTATCGTTTAATAATTTGGGGGCCAATGGGATTTGGATTTTGTTTGTATGTTTTGCTTTTGAAAGGCTCTTATGCTAACCATAGCTGTATGCATTTTGAACACATAAAGTAAAGTAATTATAATGTAATCTGATGGCAAAGCAGTTTTCAGAAGCCATTACTCTTCAATGATCCTTCAGAAATTATTCTAATATGCTGATTTAGAGGTAAAAAATATTTATTATTATCAGTGTTGAAAATATTATGCCTAATATTTTTTGTGAAAACCATAAAACAATATTATTAATTAATTAATTAATTGTGTCTTTGGTCATTTTAATTCATTGTTAATGAAAAAAAAATAATGTATTTGTTTTTTTTTGTTGCATTTACTGATACCAAATCTTTTAACAGTTTATTTTTTAACATAAATATTATAGTATTTATTAAACTTTTAACTGATTATATTTTACCAATTTACTATTGTTATTAATATTATTTTTAATAAAATAATCACACACACACACACACATTTATGTTTTATTTATTTTTTACATTTTGAATTAATTAAAAAGTTTAAACTTTTTTGTTACTTTAAATCAGACTATTAAAAAATTTGTCAGATCACAAACCAAGTCTAACGAGGCTTTAAGGAAAGTTAATGAGTATATAAAAAGCACATGTTGCTTAATTTTATAAATCACCAACAAAACCAGCAAATTCAATTTATCTCCCAGTCCTAGTGTTTGTAACAGGTCAACCACAGGAGGAAACCAGGGCAAGACTGACTGAGATTTATGCTAAAGTAGAGTTTGTTTCTGGGAAACAGCCTTCAGCATTCAGTAGGGACAGGGGTCCTGGCGGGAAAAGTGCATGTGTTTACAATATTCACTTGGCGGTTGCTGGTTGGCAGTAAGCATGGAGACTAAACTGTTGACTAGGACTAGACACAATGATACGGCTCATGATTTCAGATTCACTGTAATCAGTTACTCTATCATGTTCATTTATCTCTTCTACTACTTGTTTACTCATAACGTTTCCTTTCATTTTTGGTTGTGTATCGTTTCAGTATGGCGGCTTTCCTCCCAACCGGCATCAAAGGACCAAAGAGAAACAGTCCAAAACAAACAGACAAGCAAACAAACAAAGAAACAGGAATTAATAAACCGAGATCAAGAGACCAGAAGGGATTTGCATATTATTGCTTTAGAGTTGCAGGAAGAGTACACAAAGGAACAAACAAACAATATGAGATCACCGCTATGCTTGGTTTCCCACAGAGAGCAAATGACAAGACAACATACACAAATCAAGCACATTACTGTGTGCCTTCAAAATTAAAAATAAATAAAACCGCAGATGTCTAGGGGTCCTAATGTAGTAGTGATTTTATAGTAGAGGGTGGCTTTAAAATAAATGCAATAATCAAGCTCTACAGTACGGATTCTTGAACATAGGATGATTTCTTTTTCTTCCTCTGAAACATGCTGCAACATATTCCAATGTGACATATATAATGAGATAAATTGAAGATTATTTGTATAGCATATTTCCCACAAGTCAATAGTTTACACTTGGCATTATGATAAATGCTGTTCATACTGAATGCTGTTTGTTTTATACTTCTAATTACCGTACATGATTTGTTCTAATTTAAAGGATTTGTTGTGGGAAACTACATTTATTCTTATAATTATTAGCCATTTTACGTAATACAATGTACAACTTACAATCAGGTGCAACTTATTTTCAGGAAAATACGGTATGTGCAAACGGTATTTTCTTCAGCCACTCTCTCTAATTTGAGTGTCTCGTAAAAGTCAGAAACATTTTTCGGCTCTAATTAAAAATAAATGCTTTGTTTCAGGCACAGGCACTGATTAAACAAATACTCAATTAAGCTCTTGAATCTGGGCACCGTATGGTGGACAACTGTTGGAAAAGCGGACCACAATCCACGCAGGCTGCCATCGAAAACAAAAGAGTGTGTAGAACGATACGCCGCAGAGCAGCCTGAACAGGGTAAGGAAAACAAAAGGAGAGGCATATCAGCTAAGTTACGACTAACGTTATGATAAAAACGTCAGTCTTTTTTGCACTAGGTGTGAGGACGAGGCCAAACGTTTGGCGATTTGAGGTTCAGACACCGTCTCCCTGCAAGTTTACAGGCTACAAATGTTCTAGTGTTCCTCCACAAACTGCTCGTGGAGTTGACTTTGGCAAGCATTTCTACAGCACTTCGTATATTTTACTCTTGAGCACCGCAAAAGACTAATTATTCTGGAAGAAAGAAAAACTATGCGAAATGCAGACCTTCAGAGCCAAAGGAAATAAACCCTCCAAATCAGAGAAAGGCTAAATGGACCCTTTACTTGAAATGTTTTGTTATATTTTTTTTTGAATGATGATAGTATTTAATCCCATCTTATTGCTGCACTAAACATTTTCTTGACCTTAACGCATGTTTCAGGTCATATGAGAAACGACTGAAGGGAATATTAAGAGAGCCGGAGTTCATAGGAAGACGTATGGTGCCCATGCGGAGGCATATGGATTTGAGAGAGTCCAGGAAAAACACAGTATACAAACACACCTCGTTCTATTCACAGTCTGGCGCTCGAAGGTCTAGAGGACAGAGCTGGCAATCAGCTACATTAGATAATGGCTGAGCGGACACATGCCCACAGTGTGCTGGTGTTGGAGCCCGGCCGAGGTCAGACCACAAGCAAATTCACACTGATTGGATATTTTCCCATTTCAAACATTACTCCAGATGTTCGGTTTGCAATAAAGAAGAAGAAAAAGAAGAAAAAGATAACTTCATATGAAGTGCATTAAATGCCATAGTCTATGAAAAGACTGAAAGCCAGCATTTCTTTAGAAGTAAAAGCAGTTTCTTCTTTCAAGCAGGTAAACATCACCCTTGAGTCCATAAGTTCGGTGTAGGAATGGCGGGGTGTTTATAATGAACTTCCACCCCCGGTGTTTGCACGGCTTTAATGTATCTGAGAGCTCTTGTTGGAGGATCAGCCCTTCAGAAACAGTTACAGCTCACCATGGATTTACATCTGACATTTGAAGCTGGGATGTGTGATTCTTTTATACACAGAGATGAAGACGGTACACCTGAAATACTTCATTTACATCACCACCAGCTGTTGGAGAGGTTCACAGCACAAAATATACATCTACAAAATACACTTTCAAATGTTTTTAGAGAAATAACTGCTTGTTTTTAGCAAGGATGAAGTCAACTGATCATTTCTTTTAAACTTTCTAAATAAAATCCTGACAACAAATACTTAAATATAAGCAAATAGTATGTTTTTTATTATTTATTTATATCATTACTTATGACCATTAGTGACAGCTAATGGCTGCTGAAAATGTATTGCTATCACAGGAATAATTTACTGTATGTTTTAAAGATGTGCATCTCTCTTCTCAAGAAGCAGTGCTTGCAGGTACAAAAAAAATCTAATGGTACAACTGCTTTTTAGTTCCACTTAGTAACGTTTAATAAATATCTGCATATTGCTGTAGGAATGTTTGCTGTTTAAAACAATAGACACTACAACACAAGTGCAATGAATAAATATATTTAAGTGTTAATGCCAATCACTGAAAGCTGCGGTATGAATTAAAAATGTTGAAAATGTAAGACTAGGTGACTTTACTGAGTGGCTCAGAAAGAAGATGAAAAAGAAGGTTGTTAGGCAATAACACAATGGCTTTTCAAATCCAGACAAAGAAAAATTAACCATTTTTAAAAAATATTGACATACTGACATACTCTTAATAAACAGTTTGACAAAAACACATTGTTTTCACATTGGCTCATTTAAACTTGCTTTAAAAGCTCCTATTTCGAGGTTAAATTGATGCATTAGTGGCTCTCAGAACAGCACTGTATTGTGTGAGTTACACCCACAGCATTTCATACTTTTGTGACCTAAATAAAAGTGCACACGCGGTTTAAGGGTGTAAACATATTTAAAGACCACTGGGCAGTTTTTTGGAAAGTTGGTGGTCAGGAATTGAATCCACAATAACACTGGGGCATATTTGTGTTATCCTGTGTTGCAGTTTTTGGATGAGGATGATGTTACTTTGTTTGTGCGCATTTGTGTTTAGGGCAGTAAACAGGCAGCGTCAGTCGGTCTCCTGGGCATCTGCCAAAAAGACAGAAATTCTACAGAAGCCAGAAGTTTCTCTGTTGAAAATCAGAGGGCAAAGCTACGACACGTCTTGTGCTCTCATATCCAGAACAAAATTCATATACGTATACGATATTGGAAGAGACTGGCTGTCCGCCTACTATCAATTGAATCAGCTTTCATTATTTACAATGCATCCAAAAGCCACAAAACACCATAAAGAAAGGTAGAGGCGGACCGAATGAGAATGTTAAATGTTGAATGTGAAAGTGATGACAAATGACAGGAAGTAAATCACAGGAGGAAATAATTCTCTTTAGAAGCGGCTTTACTGAAGGTCTCGTCTTTAAATAGTCTTCTGTTGCTAATATAATACTTCATTGGTGCATTACACTGCAATCTAAAATCATCTGAGGGAGGATGATTCAGACAAGGGTGAATGTATATACAGTATATATACAGTATCTCACAAAAGTGAGTACACCCCTCACATTTTTGTGAATATTTTATTATATCTTTTCAAGGGA
>JAUCNO010000044.1:11741907-11784458 GCA_032353835.1 Enteromius viviparus
CACAGTATGTATATATATATACAGTATATATATATATATATATATATATATATATATATATATATATCATCAATGTTATATGGATCAACAGCTCTCAGCATCACCCATTCTGTCTAAAAAGCACAATTCAGTCGTAAGATGCAAGTTACTCTAGGTGTGCAGAACCACTCAGGGCCCACTATATCATCTAAACATGCACCTCTCTGGGCCCCTGAGACCCCCAGACGTCAGCTGCATTATCTCATCTTAAATTCCCTGCCCAGGGCCCCAGGCTTCCCGTAACACCTCATTTAAAGTCCCCCACTGCCCCAAACAGCCGTGAGTAACACTACCTTCTGTTTAAAACCCACAGGGCCACAGAAGCCAGTGAGTCAGCACGTTTTTATTAATACAAAATGAAAACACAAACACATGACAGCTTCATGTGCAAAAATAAACAAATAAAGAATACCAATGTGTAGGACAGATGGTGCAAATAAAAGCACCATATCTTCACACCAGTTCGAAGGAAATCTCCTACTTTTTAAACAAGGACGTCTGTTGTCGGTAAAACTGAAAAGAAAAAGAAACATCTTAAATGTGGCAAGGGATAAATGATACGGCTCTTTGAGAAGCAGAGCCAGATTTTACAGGGTGGCCTTAAACAAAAAATACAGCATACAGTAGATTCACAAGAGAGACCAAGCAGTCTTTAATCCCGTTCTGCCTGAGCTCATTTCAATGACAATCTCCAGCGATGAAGACTCTAATCAGAATTTTAAAGCTGTAATTTAAGCCAGCATTTTCCTCTCTTTCTTTAAGTCGTTTATTTCCCTTGATGCCAGCCCCTCTGAACATTGATAATAGATGATGTGATGAGTGAGACACAGGAACTGAGCTTTAAGCCCTGCTGAAGCGGAATTATTCACTGAAAGGGCTAGAATGAAACTAAGAGATGGGATATGCAATCAGACTATTCTCTGACCAAATTCAATTTTTATCAAACCATCTCAGAAGTCGTTTTCCCTGTTTATAAAGTATATGGACCTCCCCAGTCATAATTTTCCTAGCTGCTGTTATGACAATCAGAAAGGTATGTTCACGGGACTGATTAAGAGGAAACACATTGATAAAATAAATATCCTAAAGTGCTTCTGCTGATAAGATTATAAGAGTGAGTGTACTGATGCACAAACAAACACAACAGTCTAGACTGCAAGTGCTGATTACAGTTATTATGTAATTGCATCACACAGGGTGAGTTTAAAACCAGATGTCATAGGTAGATTAGGCTAATTGGCTTTTAGAGAAAAGACATGACTTAAAATTTATCCCATGGCTCATAAATATGACCCAGTGGCCCAAGACCACTGAGAGAATTTCAGGCCAGGTGACAAAGCTGTCTCTTGCCTTATGCAAACGTGACTGGAGGACTTTTTTTAAGACCAATTTGTTTCATACTGTTTTATTTATATATTAACTAAACTTTGAATTAAGTGTATGAATGTAAACATTGGATATTAAGCTCAGAAATAAAATTATGTAAGTACCTTTTTATGCCCTAAACATTGTATGAGTGAGCGTTTAAAACAAAAGGCAACCAGCTAAGGGTTTTGTAAAAGCATGCAATCTTCACTTACATGACATACAGACTCTGCAAGAGGACCTGAACCTGAACCTGTGTTCTCACTCTCTTTTTCACTTCTCACTCACACTAAACACAGATCCAAAATTTAAAAAATAAAAAAGTGAATTTAACAGCCTTTTCTGCACACTGTCATCTGCATTTAGTCTAGACACGCAAGCAACATCCATGACATCATTGCCCTGAACTGGAGAATTTGGACTTGGCTGAAACTTCACACTTCTGTTTTCAACAAAAGTTGCTGATTTCTGCACAAACGAAAACTTGCTACATCACTATAGACAAACACAACTTTCATATATATATATATGCACAAATCAAATAAAAGAAAAAATAAATAAGCGACCGCCTGCCTCAAAGCACATATGGATCAATAAAGGATTGCACACTCTTTATAAAGCAGATGATGCAATAGTGTTCAGCATTTTACGAGTCCCAAATAGGCACATCTCACAGGGCCATCTGCTAATAAAACCACACGCGTCAAGGGAGACATGTTTGCAGAGAAAAAAAATTGAGGTTGAGGAGTTGTACATTTTGTCCGTTCTGTTATGCAATCGTATTGCTGCCATTTTTATGGGCATTTAAAAAAAAATGTGCAAGGGACGGGCCAAGAAATGCAGGATGCATAATCTCCTTTTTATGTTTTCTTCTTACTGATGTGGAACGCAGGGTCTTTGCGGGGTCTTAAACACCCCGATGCTGTGGCCAAGCGTTTACACAAATCAGCCTGTGGAGAGTCTCCACTGCACCCTGGCCAGCTCATTACTGGGAACTTTTAGACAGGTAATGTCGTACCGTCACACCAAATCAATTATAACACGCTAAAGTGTGACAGATTTGTGGAAGTGGGCAAACATGAGCTGCTCTTTCAGTATCATTGCCATATGAGCAGTCAACGTCCACCAGGTTAGCGTGATCGCCTTCCACATTCCTTCAAGACCATTTAAGTTCTGTGAACGTAATTTTTCTAAATTAACTGTTGCCAGACTGTGAAGAGACAATGAGATCATGTTACAAGCCTTTCCGCTCTCAAAGTATCCGCAAGAATTCCTGTCACCGTACTTGCAACCACCGCAACCAATTTTGTTTTTAGTCGGTGCCTTGGTTTCCTGCAAGATAAAGTTGAGTTGGTTGTAGGCTCAGATGTACTGTAATGGTCTCCAGGAAAAGGTGAAGGTGAGAGAGGAAATGGCTGCAGAGCTCAGCTGTAGCCGCCCCAGCACAATTATTCCTGTAAATAAGCAGCAGTAGGTGTCTGGAATGTGTCAGCACATGGGCTCAGACTGGACAACCAGAGCACGACCTCACCTACCACACACACACAGAGAGGGCCTGTCCTTAGCATACTTATTCTCAGTAAGTTTCACAGAACCTGTGACAGAGTGCAAACACGCTCACGGCTGCCTCGTGGGGTCCTGCATGGATCTATTTATTCATCATGGAATAACACTTACAGGAAGTCACAGTCATCTTTCCCCCCCTGGCAATAACTGTAAAAGTACCCAGAACGATGGGCTTAAGACTGGCCTTTGAGGATCTTTTTTAAAGAAGTTTGCATTTAGACATCTGTTTATTGTTTTTTTTTTACAAATAATGCCTTTGAGCTAATAGCTATTTTATAGATTAATGTTAGTTCCGTTAGATGTTTCAAAATAAATTTCAATATTTTAAGGATGCATTAAACTGATCAAAAGTGACAGTAAACATATTTATAAAGTTCAACACATTATTTTTGAAGGATGTGACACTGGAGACTGGAGTAATGGCTGATGAAAATTCAATCTTACCATCACAGGAATAAATGACATTTCAAAATTTAGCAAATTGAAGCATTTCACAATGCTTATTTTTAATATTTGATCAAATAAATGCAGCCTCACACTGTACACTTGAACCAAACATAAGCAATAATATAAAATTCAACATGCCTTATGAACAAATTTTCCTGTTTTCTTGTTTTTCTTGTCTACTCTGTACATTAGCACCATCCATGTTTGGTCACTCTCACATTACAACATATGTATACCCTGTTACAGTAAAATCTCTACAGGTCACACATTTCTACCATTTCATATTTTATACTGATTTATTAGGAAAATATCTATTTGAAAATGTAGAAGTTCGGCTTGCTGTGGTTACCTACAGCTGTGCCAATACACAGTCATAGTGCACAGCTAATCGTGGGATATTGCCCATACACAGCACTTAGTTCTTTTATCCTTCAAATAAACTGACATCATACAAACCCCAAAGCCCATGTTTCATCTAAAAAGCAAGCTGAAAAACTGTGAAACACTATCATCAATATATGCTTTGGAGAGTAGTAAGAAAGCTGGCGTTGACTGCCAAAAGAACAGTGCTATAACTCACCTGGCACTGTAACCAAGGCAACATCACAACAATAGTTACTGTACCTCCAAAAATGTTAAATCTCAGTTGTTAAACAAGTCAAGTGTGTGCCATTTCATGCACCTTTTAACCAACATATATCTGAGAGCTCTAGATAAAAACGGACAAAGCAGAGTGTTTGACTAGTCACTGTGCTCATTATGTGTTGGTAGTTATTTCAAGTTATGGGTGGGTAAGCTGTCCCTCTTAGGACTGGTGGTGGTGTGACTCAGTAACAGGACATATCAACGAACTACCCCTTAGTCAGAGGACTTAGTCACTGCCTGCACACCCAGTCTTCATCTGGTACATGCCATAACTTCATCTAGAAAATTCTTAGCTCAAGATAAGTCAGACCTGTGGCACTGTACTTAGCATAGCTCTGTTAAGATGAGGCTCTTATAAATGGGCAACCTTTATGAACCCTGATCCCATTCCCCACATCATTTCCTGCTCTCTCTAATGTCCTTTTAATAAAGCAGTACAAAAAGACTTCACTGACAAACCCAAATTCACAAACAAGCACTTTCCTAAATGCACCCAACTTCATAAATCATAGTTATTTTTAGATGCAAGTTAAATTATAAATTCTGCAATTCTGAGAAAATTGTCAGAATTAGAAGATATAAGCTTGTATAGACTTCAATTGAAACCCTTTTTCTCTACAATTGGCCTTTTTTCATCCAAGTTTCCTTCTGACTTTACAGGGTTTTTTCTGCCATGGAATACAAAAAGATTAGCTTTTTTCCACACAATTCCAAATTCCTTATTAAATTCATATCTCACAATTTGGGTGTTTTTATTTATTTTGTTTTGTCCAGAAAAAGTCTGAATTGTGAGATAAAAAGGTAATTGTGATTATTATTACAAAGCAGCTGTTCATTTGTGCATGTAATAATGTTACTACATATTGTTATATTGTGTCTATTTGTCTTTACATTTGAATACATTTTAATGAACAATACTGGAACCCAAAAAGTTTGTTGCTTGCTCTTTAGTTGATATATGCATAAGAACATTTTGACAAGCCTTTTGTTCTTATAATTACCAAATTATTCCTCTCATGACATAGGATGAAATACATAGTAGATCATAGATCAAATCCTAATCAAGAAGCAGATTCTTTTATAACAGTGACCTTCACCTCTCTGTCCCTCTGGTCACTGCCATCAGTCCCAATTTCCTCATCATTTCATCTGTTTCTATAATAATGGAAAAGACAGACCAAGTCCAAACAAACTGCAAAGGGCTGCTCTGTAGTCCAAGTGTTTCATGCTTACATGTTATGCTTTTGCCAGGAGTGCTAGTGAGGTCCGGTTGAGACAAGCTGTTGTTGTTGTTGCCATTCTCCACGTCTCCTGTCTTTTCCATGGGTGGGGTGTTTGAATTCTGTGCTGTCTGCTCACCGGTTTTATTCCCTTCTGAGGCCAAAAAACACAAACACAGAGGAGAGAGAAAGAAAAGAAAAGTTACTCAGAGCTTTGCTTTCATATCCATTTCTAAAGTGTCTTGATGCAACACCAGTACAATGTGGATGCTCAGTTTAGAAACGTGTTTATATTTGCACCAGCTATTTTGCAATATCATCACTTTGCATGCATGCTGTGCTCCCGTATCTGAGAAAGCGCATTCATGCGGTCAGTAGCATGTGTTTGTGTGTGCGTGTTTTATAAGTTCGAGCTGGAGCCAAGTGGTCTTATTATGTGGCCTGGTAATTATACAGGGCTGTCTGAGGAGGCTAGAGCAGCATGACATCAAAGAGGGTCAGGACTGGGTCTTAGCGAGGAGAAGCGCTGTGTTTAGCTGAGCTGAGTGCAACTGAGCTCTGCTCCATCCTGGCCTCTGGCCCATACCTACCCAAATGAAAGCCAGCTGGGCTCTACTCGCTGTCTGATAAATACACAGCATCTCCAGTGGAACATCAGTCCACTGCTCTCTGTTTATTTCCTTTAGTGACTCTCTACCTCATGTTGCTTTCCTGGATTTTGGATCTTTTTTATGTGATGGTATTTAGGGATTGCTGTTCCTTTTTCTTAATCTCATATTTTTTTTTCAACAAGAGGATTACTTTTTAAAGATGCTAACTTAGGAGGGTCAAGTTTGCCAACAAACTGATAAGCCATCCAACAAAGCATTATTGGAGTTTTGAATGGTAAAATCCTCTCAAAGTTTTTGATCTGCAAAGCACTGCAAATACAGTACAGCATTCAAATGGATGTCTTTTTGCCTCATTTGAAATTGCTTTTATAGTTTTTGCATCATCCTGCTGGGACACGATATCACGTTATGGTAAGGGGCATAACATTTCCGTTAAATGCTTGCAGTATTCAACCAATCACAACACACTGGATAGCTGGACAATCAGAGCACACCTCACTTTTTTAAGAACGATGAGCTTTGAACAAATTGGCCCATTTCAGGAGGCAGGGCTTAGAGGTGAAAAAACAATGCACAGTATGTAGAAAATAATGTCTTTTAGAAACTTTAGAAACACCAAATACACACAATAATGTTCTTTTTATCAATAATCTTCTTTTCGCAGCATCATATGACCCCTTTAAATTAAAAATGAAATCAGAAAGCCAGGAAGAGAAATAAAAGGGAGAGAGCTGAGTTTGAGTGACAGCGATCTTGACTTATCAGTATCAGACAGATCTAGCTGCTGACAGAACTGTAACCATTGTTTATTTTCTCTACTAAACTCTTTCACCTCTGAGGAGGCAAACCAAGACGACTCACGAGGGGCTTCCATCCCCCATTTCCTCAACCAAAACTCCAACAACAGACAAATTGTCAGGGCCTGAGCTCATAGCTCACAGAAATGTCAACGTTCTCTACTCCTCGACCTCAATGACAAATTAAAGTACAGCTTGTTTGCAACACTTCGTTCTAGCAGCACAAATATCTCTTGACACTTTGCCTGCTGAGGTCTCAAAGCATCTCGTGGTTCTGTGCAAACCCTTGGGCTGTATATCCTGTATGTGTCTGTATAACGAAGGAGCTGGAATTGGTAAGTCCACATCTGGAAGCAGCTGCTGACAGGGCAGAAAAAGTCAAAAAATCAACCTCTAACCAGAGGTTGAGAATGTGTGAGCTTAAAAAGGTTTATTTTGCAAATTTAAAAAATACATTAGCATACAGGGTAGTAGGAGTAAGTGTATACTTTAGCAAAAATTATACAAAACATTTGACAATGGGATTCTGTGACTGACCGATCAGAATCAAAGTATTCAAGAAAGCTGTGTTCTAATGCACATTCAATTATAAGAGAAAAGCAACATACAGACAAAGAAAGAGAAAAGTGAGAGAGTGTAACCTGCAGGGTTCAGAGAGTTTATAAGCTGATGTGGGTGAGTGGGAGAGCTGCGCTGGGGCTGTGGACAGACAGGGATCACGTTTATGAACCATTTTAGCTTTAAAACACAGACCACTGAAGCCTGCCTCAGTAACGCTGCTGAACAGAAGTCTGCTTTTATACCGCTGTGGCACTGAAGCGTGCGTCAGCTCCTTCTGTTCTCCCATTGCTGTGGATCACTGAGCATTAGCAGCTAGAACCCAGCAGTTATCAAAGGCAGAGCTTTAATTCCTCATCATAATCAAGCCGTACAGCAGGCAGGGGAGATTTACTGCGCAGGCATCATAGTTTCAGCTCAGCCTTCCGTATTATGTGGCGAGGAATTTCAAGAACCTGCACTTAATGATCTTAGCAATTACACCACGTTTGCAAAAGCCTTTCGAAATCAGACGTCTGGGTTAACGATCTAGTGCTTTAGACACGCTAGTTGTTTTAGAGCTGGCCAAGTACATAAAAAAATAAATAAAAATGTTCAAAATGTGATGGACTATGGTGTGTGTATATAGGCCATTACTTCTACATGCAACGTGTGTGGACCCTAGAGGCAGAAAGTGTGTGGAAACTTTACTTGACTTGTAAACAGGGCTCATACATTTCCCAGTAAACAACATAAGAACATAGGAATAAAATATAGTATGTGGGTAATGGTCATAAAGTCTTTATGGAATGAACGGCATTGCTCTACATGTAATGTTCGATGTTTTGTGTGTGTGTGTTGGGGGGCACCTTAATTTTATAGTACTTTTCCCACGACAACAAGAATGAGGTGTCTTGTGGTAAAGACTACTTGGAAAAGTGTACATCAGCATCTGTATTACACTGGCACCGGTTCTTTATTAAATAGGTAGTTCACCCAAAAATGATAATAACATTAACCTTTAGTATTTTTTCTATGTATTAAAAAGAAAAGAAGCAGGTAATTTGATTATTGCTTCACCTTCTTTTTTCTACAGTATATAAGTAATTAGTGAAGAAGGAGGAAGAAAGCCATCTTACATCAGTTTGAGTAAACAATTTTAACTGTACTTTTAAAGGTGGCATTTCTGCATCACCTAACAGAGCTGCAAAAATAACATAAATTCCAAAATAGATATTAAGATTGTCAAGAATGCAGGCTCGTGAATCTCGCACTCTTGCTTCCAGGCAGGACTCTGAGGCAGGAGTGAACACTAATGAACAGGGTGGGGTTACAAATGAGAGGAGCACATGGGGGAACAGAATGAAAACAAAACACAAAAGCACATGAAACAGGTAAACAAGCACACATAGCACATGGACTAAAAGTCAAAACATAGAACAAGGAATGCCTACGGCGTTACATAGCCTCCCCCTTAAGGCGTGGATCCCAGACACGCACAGCAACAAGGGAGGTGGAGAGAGTTCATGAGAAGGGGGTGGAGCAGGCGGCGGAGACGTCCCTCTGGGCGGAGCAGGCGGCGGAGAAGCCCAACGTGGTGGAGCAGGCGGCGGAGCAGGTGGCGGAGAAGCCCAACGGGGTGGAACAGGCAGCAGAGACCTCCCTCTGGGCAGAGCAGGCGGCAGAGAAGCCCACCGGGGACCACCAGTCAATGAGGATGACCTCCCGGGCCGAACAGTCCATAATAGTGCCCTCCTGGACAGAACAATCACTGCTAACGCTCTTCAGGGCTGAACAGGCAGTGAAAATGCTCTCCTGGGGCGAACTGACAATGAAAGTGCCCTCCTGAACCCAACAGTCAGTGATAGTGCCCTTTTAGACCGAACTGACTGTGATAAGACCCTTTCAACCTGACCGGACAGCGGCTCGGAGACTTCCATGGGTTGTGCAGCCACCAACAGAATCTAAAACCGGAACCGACATCTCCAGAGATTGTGCAGCCACTGATGGACCCAATGGAATCTCTGAGCCATACACAGCCACCGGCAGCTCGGGCCACCATGGATCGGGATAGCAGACTGGGTCTGGAGGATCCGTCCACCAAGGATCCAGATCACAGACCGGGTCTGGCGGATCCGGCACCCATGGTTCTGGATCACAGACTGGGCCTGGAGGATCCGGCCACCATGGTTCCGGATCACGGACCAGGTCTGGCAGATCCGGCCACCATGGTTCCGGATCACAGACCGGGTCTGGTAGATCTGGCCACTCTGGTTCCGGATCACAAACCGGGTCTCTGGTTCCGGATCACAGACTGGGTCTGGCGGATCTGGCCACCCTGAGTCAGGGTCACAGGCCTCGGATAACTCGACTGGCTGGGGAACCAGGACTGACCGGACAATACACGGCCCCTCATACAGTGCTACAGGGTACAATGAGGGTCTTCTGCAGCTTCTCAGGCTGCGTAACCGGGACAGACTGGACTCGACACGGCCCCTCGTACCATGCTACTGGAGTGAGACCCGTTATTGACTGGTTAGATATCGTGAGGGCCTTTTGCAGCTTCTCAGGCTGCGCTACCATGAGTGAGCTGAACACGACCCCTCGTATTGTGTTACGAGGTTAGGACCCGTTAGAACTTGGCTGGGAACCATGAGGGCCTTCTGCAGCTTCTTTGATGTATTGGCCCTTTACATACGCGGATGGATTCGGCGCACAGGGCTGTAAATGCGAACAGACGTCTGCAAAGATGAATGCATCCACGGGAGCGAACGCCATCTTTCTTGTTTGTTCAGATGTTCTGTCACGAATGCCTGTAGTGACTCGCACTCTCACTTTCCAAGACGGGCAGGCAGGACATGGAGGCAGAAACTCTATGATAAAGTGAACATTTATTAATAACAAAACAAAGGAAAACAAGGATAACTGCGATGAGCAAAGCAAAGTACAACACAGACATGAAACGTTATTTGACAAAGATAAAAACGTTAAAACACGGCTGGAAGTGAGTGAACTCTAATGAGGAGGGTGGAGCTTCAAATGAGAGATATGAGGAGCTGACAGGAAAATAAAAATACACAGAAAAGAACATGGACAGATAAACAAACACAGAACACGCCTATGGCGTGACACTTATAGTGCAAAAATCCATTCAATGTGTGTGTTTTTTCTGACCCTACTAGATTTTGATAAATTTCTCTTTGGTGATTTGATCAAACTAATAACAGATATGATTGAATGTTTATTGATCTGATTAGCTGATTTGATTTGTATTGAAAACGCAAATCAGTTTCAGTAAATTATTAACTTTCGTACCAAAGCAAGACTGCATCATTGCCCAAATGTACAGTTAAAAAACAAAACAAACAAAAAAAGGTACTCAGCTGAAATGTGATTTGAGATACAAATGGGCAGGAAGACACAGTGGGAGAGACTTGTTTAGTTCCACGTTTTGCTTAGCGATCTTGTTTTAGTTTTGTGAAGGAGGGAGCATTGCAGATTAATCTTGCATAGAAAGGCAGCATTTATTTACGGGCGGCCTAAAAGCTTGTGTGGGTGATTCAGAAGACGTCTGAAGAATGGATGGTCAAAGACGGGTTGCTTTCAGGCTGGAGCTAATTAATGTAGCAGGACTGAAGCAGCTTCTTTACACTTGGTATGTTTTGTAGGAGAAGCAGGTTTGGATGGATTGGACCATCTCATTAGCTCTCTGGGTTAACACCAACAAAAGCTGCTTATGTAGTTGTTTTTTGTTTCGGAGGCTGTATAGATGGAGGATGTGTGTGTCTGTTGCTCTTTACAATGCCATCACTATGAATTTAAACTTCCCATTTTAATGTAGGCACACCATTAAGATACATTTCTCTCCTTGTTGTGATGTCATGGTTACCAAAAGCATTCACTGCAAGTGCAATTAAAAATCATTGATTGAATTATCATAAACGTATTATCTTTGTTAATAGAGCAGCTGCTTTGTTACCAGAAAGAATACAAGTGGATTTTTAAATTAATTTTCATATTTCACTTTTTCCTCCCACATAACAGTTAGATATGGTCACTGAAAAAAAAAGTTTTTCAAGTATTTATATTTTTATGTTATTTTTAATATTAACATTAAATATCAATTAACAGTCGGTACGGAAAGTACTCAGACCCCTTTAAATTTTTTGTTATATTGCAGCCATTTGCTAAAATCATTAAGTAAATTTTTTTTTTTCTCATTTATGTACACACAGCACCCCATATTGACAAAAAAACACAGAATTGTTGACATGTTTTCAGATTTATTAAAAAAGAAAAACTGAAATATCAAATGGTACAAAGTATTGCTGTGACACTTATATATTTAACTCAGGTGCTGTCCATTTCTTCTGATCCTCTATCAGATGGTTCTACACCTTCATTTGAGGCCTGCTGTGTTTGATTATACTGATTGGTAGGGGTGTGATAAGATCTCGTGCGATATCCTCGCGATAGTGGTATGATGCGGCGCAACAAATTTCAGACAGAAAAACTGCTGCCGCGTTCCATTTATGACGTGCTGACACAAATTCCAAATAGTTTTCGAAGGTTGCTTTATCGTGTCCAGTGTAGGCAGCCTTGAGGGCACATCCAAACAGCTTTCAAAATATACTCATTCACGGATGAATCTGGACGGACAAGCTCGATACATGGGCAATGCCACCAATTGACTTGCACTGTCCGTGCAGTCTCAAAAAATTGCAGAGCCCTTCTGATTAGGAAAATTACATTGTAACGATCCAGCTGGAAGTGCCAGCGCGACCCTCTAGATGGCACTCCAGCTCCATGTGAACTAACTGTGTGTGTCTCCGTTACCTATACCTGAACTTTTATTTTGAACTTGTGTCTCCACCCACC
Organism: Enteromius viviparus; assembly: GCA_032353835.1. Classification (NCBI taxonomy): domain Eukaryota; kingdom Metazoa; phylum Chordata; class Actinopteri; order Cypriniformes; family Cyprinidae; genus Enteromius; species Enteromius viviparus. The sequence continues at coordinate 11,754,013 of JAUCNO010000044.1, forward strand.
TTGTCTGTTGCCATGGACACTCATCCGTTCCTCCACCCCTAGCCTTGTTTTTATGTGTATTAAAGTTCAGGTTGTCTCTGTGTGAGTTTGCTGTTCATTGCGTGGATGTACCCTGTGTATTCCCCTTTGTAAGCCCTCAGTGTTCTTCCCGTGTTCCATGTTTTTATTCCCATTGGATTTACCGTTCTCGACCCTGCCTGTTCCCAGACTCTCTATTCTGCCATTTCCCTTGGATATCAATCGCCGATCGTCTGACCGTTGCTTTGTGTTTGGATTATTCTATTGTTTACGCCTCTGATGTCCCTGTTTGCTGTTATCGACCCTGCCCGTCTGCACTCTGAGTTTGTTTATTAAAGTCTGCACATGGATCCGCACGCCTACCGTCTCATTCGTGACAGACGTAAAGCAGATAGCTGAAGTATACTTTGGCCTTTTAGCTGGTGCGACGTTTGCTGTAGACGAGTTTGTTTAGGTTTTCTGCCCAACACTGTTTTTTTAAGCTTATTTGAAAAATTTGCTTACTCTGCTTTTAAAGGAATATTTGTGATTTTTGTTTTTATTTATACTATTTTACATTTTTTGTTATTTATTCTTAATTACATGCTTAATTACATGTCAGAGCAAATGAGAATCATGAGGTCAAAGGAACTGCCTGAAGAGCTTAGAGACAGAATTTTGGCAATGCACAGATCTGACCAAGGTTACAAAAAAGTTCTGCTGCACTTAAGGTTCCTAAGAGCACAGTGACCTCCATAACCCTTAAATGGAAGACCTTTGGGATGACCAGAACCTTTCCTAGAGCTGAGCTATCAGGGGAAAAGAGCCTTGGTGAGAGAGGTAAAGAACACTGTGGCTGAGCTCTAGAGATGCAGTCAGGAGATGGGAGAAAGTTGTACAAAGTCAACCATCACTGCAGTCCTCCACCAGTCGGGCTTTATGGCAGAGTGTCCCGACGGAAGCCTCTCCTCAGTGCAAGACACATGAAAACCTGCATGGAGTTTGCTAAAAAAAAATACCTGAAGGACTCCAAGATAGTGAGAAATAAAATTCTCTGGTCTGATGAGACCAAGAACTTTTTGGCTTTAATTCTAAGCAGTATGTGTGGAGAAAACCAGGCACTGCTCATCACCTGTTCAATACAGTCCCAACAGTAAAGTATGGTGGTGACAGCATCATGTTGTGGGGGTGTTTTTCAGCTGCAGGGACAGGACGACTGGTGTAATTTTTAATTGGACAATGGTTAAATGATTACTGTTTAAATTATTAATGACAAATATTAAATCATTATTATAAAATAAATCATTATTATATACAATTTTACATTATTACCAGAGTCAACAATTCTATCATTATTGTCTTAATTGAATAATTATTACAAATATTTAAAAATGGGTCAGGGTTGACAATCATAAAATAATTATAATATAAATTATTATTTTTAAATATAAATTATTATATAAAATAATTAAATATTATTGTAAGATTAATTATTACTCAAAATATTACATAATTATTATTATTAAATTATTAAATAAGTATTCTATGAATTATTTAATAATTTACCATGGATAACAATTTAATTACTATTGTATTAATTAAAATAATTATTACAGCAAATATTAAATAACTAACTGGGGTTAAGAAGTCATCATTATGTGGAGAAGAAACATGTTTAGAAAGTCTGATGATTGGGTATTTGCATTGCTATACACACTGTTCTAACCCATATTCAAAAGCTGATCGTGAATCCATCTGATCTCCTCATTCTCTGTTCCTGTAGTCGATTGTCATGCTTTTGATACACAACGAACTGGATGTGAAAAGCCTGTGGCTGAGGCTTTCAGGAGAACAACAGGCCAGAGTGAACAATACAGCACACAGAGATCAAAGGTGAGGGACACAGAGGCCATGGGACGACCATTTCTCATTGTTTGTTTATCTGACACTTACTAGCATTTTTTGCATCCCGGGAGGGCTGTGTGAGCGACGAATAGAAAGAGACAATGAAAAAGAAAGACATGCATAAAGAAACAGAGAGAAGAAGCTAGAAACGCTTTCCACAAACAGTACAATTTGATGCACACTTTTAAGCAGCAGAACAACATTGCAGCATGATCTTATTATCGAGCTCACAATAAAGTTTTTTTTACTTCTGAAATATATAAATGTACAATGCTCCGAAAAATGTTGCTGTTGCTCCATATTAATACTTGATTGTCTTTGTTGAAAAGTTTATTGATGAGCTCAACTGCCTACTTTACACATTAGCTGGGCTGCTTAAACATGAAATGTAGACAAAACATTAAGCCCTGGTTTCACAGACAAGGCTTAAGCATAGTCCTATACTAAAGTCTGAGCTGTGAACTAGGGCCAATCCTGTCTAAACCCTGTCTATGAAACCAGGCCAAAGAGGGTACATTTAAAGGAATAGTTGAGCCAAAAATGAGAATGATCCTGTCTTTTACTCATCTTTGAAACATCCTAGGTCTATGTGATTTTCTTCTTCCATACAAATGCAATCAGAGTTACAATAAAAATTGGCAACAAAAGGCAAATCCAGGCCTTTGAATGGGTTAAATTGGGTGGTAACTTTGTGTGGAGACATTATTAAATAACATGCACATATTCACAATGAAACATCCCTTACACGGCACTGTGCCGTAAATAAAGTTCTCCTTTAGCGAACCATGTGTTGTTGTTTTTTACAATAAATATCCCAATTTTAAATGTAATGAACATGTTTCTCTCACTTCTGCCATCTGTGGAAACAGGAAGCAGTCCGGCATGAGGTACCGTAAGATGTAAACGTCGCACGATTAGTGACGAACGTGGAGAGAAAAAAAAACAAAATCCCGGTCATGAATTAAAAGCGCAAACTGAGTATTTGTAAACAAAAAAATAGAAGGATTTCAGTATAAGCCAAGAGGAGACTATTTTTCCTTTGCTAAAGTAAGGAAACATTGTTTCGCAGAAACCTCATGCGCAACCATACATCCTACAACATCCGACGAGACTGCTTCCGATTTCCAGTTAGCAGATGTGAGAGAAAAGTGCTTATTAAGTTTAAAAATGTATATTTATCGTACAAAAATGCATGGATTCGTTACAGGAGGACTTTATTCACCCCCTGGGGCAGCGTGAGGGACACTCACATTATTTCACGTCTTCCGAAGTTTAATGACTATTACTGGATTTGTTGTTTAAACTTTAGACTGGATTTGTCTGAAAGAAGAAAGTCACATACACCTAGGATGCTTTAAAGGTGAGTAAAAGAAAAGTTCATTTTCATTTTTGGGTGAACTAACCCTAATGCATAATGCTGCTCTTTTTAATGTTCTGTTTATTAATGAATATTGAAGAAAAAAAAGTACTGTTATATTGGTTTTCACAAAAATAGTTTTCAGTCCTGATAATAATAACAAACATTTCTTGAGCAGAAAATAAGTATATTAGAATGATTTCTGAAGGATCACATTGGAGACTGGAATAATTTAATTTAAAAAAAGTAAATTTTAACTAATAACATACGTTTTAATATTAATATATATATATATATATATATATATATATATATATATATATATTTTCAATCCAACATAAAACCATATTTTTATCTTGTGTTCCACACAAACCATGATCTTTTGCAAGGCTTTAAAACCAGAGAAAGAAAGGTAATGTTTAAATATAATGCTATATCTCTGGATCGGAGAGGCCGATCTGTAACGGAGCCTGTGTTGTTTTCAGATGTGCTGTTCTGCAGTGTGTCCTAGTTTCTGTTAGTAGGTGAATCATAATGAGTTACAGTGTTTTCCTGAACATCCGTGCGTCCCCTGGGAGCCCGGACCACCCGCAGTCTTGTACAATTACCAGCAACCGTCTCCACGGAGACCCTGCGGGCCGTCTGACTGTGATGAATCATACAGTACTTCAGCACAGAGTGACTGCTGACTTACTCCTTTAATACTCTGGGAAGAGGATCGATCGCTGCCTCAGAACTCTCACATATATATTTAATAATCAAAGCTGAATAAAAAATTAAATGCTTATGTATGGCATTGAAGGGGAGACCGGGGCAAGTTGTCACAAGGGGTATATATCATTAACTATTAGGTTTTAAAGCAACCATTTGATGTTTTTCAGCGTCATCATTTCTGTATTGTGTTTCCTGTACTGTTGTGTTTAATTGTTTTGATTACATTTGATTTATCTGACATGTCATTAAATGTCTCTTATGCTTTTTGCACTTTTAAAATCAACACTCAAACAAAGGATATTTTTTCTAAAATCAAATCCGTAATGAGGGTTAAACAGCAAGTTCTTACTGTGACAACTTGCCCCATACGTCGACTATATCTTCATTTCTTGGTAATATAATTGGCATTAATTGGCTTTATCTTTTTTCTTTTTGAGAAACAGCTACAGTACCCACCCCCCCCCCCAATTTAAATAAAAAAATAGGTATATGACAACTTGCCTCTATTTATATATTTTATGCTGTTGAGGTTGTGCTTCGATACAGAAAAGGTCAAAAACTTTCCAGCAATTTCTCAACTTCTCCACTTTCTGCTTTTTCCTTCTCACGGCCTCCTTCTGTTGTTCCATGACAAACAGACTTTGATCCCCTGGTTTGATCATGTCATAACAGCATTTGTTAAATAATGAACTTTATCTGTCAGCAAACACAGTTTTGAAGTGTCTTGTTTGCCCCCACGTGAACTTTCGACAACTTTCCTTCTTCAAACAAGCCTGGAGTTTTGTTTTTAAGACAGATTTCGTGTTTTCACTCTGATCAGCCTTCAGGAAGAAAATAGTCATTACAGGAATGTGCTGAAGGTTGAGATGTTTTGTGTTCCTGAGCTTTGAAGAGTTTTCTGACTCTTATTCTGTTTATCGTTGCTGTTTGTTAAGGCGAACATCACTATAACTTTTTGGGTCATAGAGGAACCTAAGCTATATCTGGAGACCACAATATCATGGAGTATTGGAGATGGACTTGGGTCTAGCAACCATCCAGAATTCTCTAGCAACTTCTCTCTTTCTTCGCCTCTAGAATTGTTCAGGCAGCACCATGAATAAGTAAATACGTTTAAATGTTTCCCTTGTTACATAATTTGTGAATGTTGAATGCAGGAGGACTGAACATAACTTATATATCAAGCATAAGCCCTGAGGTCATGCACAGTTCATAATGCGAAATATTAATAGGAAATACATCATAATTTACTCTTATGTATGTAATTATTGGCAAGAAATTGTAATTCATTAAAACTCAGATTGAGAAATTATTAATAACAGCAACAAAAGCATAAATAAGTCAAAGGATAAATGAATTTCCATAATGCCTCACAAACACATGCAGACAAACATCCAGTCAGATTAATGACAGGATTTAATAATCAAACGGTCTCCAGGAGAGCGTGAGGAGTGGGAGCTGCGTGGCTCTTTCCACTTCATTACTTCTTTGTCATCTAAATACTAAGTGCAGCTTCAGAAGATCCCTGGAAACAGCGCTGAGTGTGCTGGACATGGCTCTTATGTAACTGTGTCTCTGAGTGTTACACATGCTTTAATAATACATGCAGACATCACTGTGATGTCTCTTCATTTCCTCTTCCTCTCCTCCTGTCCTTCTAGCTTCCTGTAATTCCTGTAAATAATTTGTCCTTTGCTTTTTACATATCTGACCAGTCCGTACACTGGCTTCCTGTGACATTTAGGATTGGTTTTAAAGTACCTTTATTCATTTATAAATCACTTAATGGCCTAGCACATAAATACATTGCAGATTTGCTTACTGAATATAAACCTGGAGGACTCAGGTCTGCACTGTATTTTATGTATAAACGCTTTCTATTTTTAACATTTTAAATAAATTTTTTTATTTTTTTTTTTAGTAATTTTAAAGTTTTTAAATTCTTTTTTAAGGATTATTTTAGTTCATTTTATGTATACTTTGAATTACCATTGTGTATGAAATGTGGTATATAAATAAACTTGCCTTATATACGTATATAGGTAATTTCTAATACATTACAATGTCCCCATCACATACCCAAGCTATAAGCCTTATATTAGTTAAACTTAATTTTTTTAAACTAAAAATTGCTTCATGCTGGTTTTTATTTAATGTATAATAAATTAAATGCAGCATGTTTTGCCATACCAGGTGTTTCTTTATTTATGTTACTCTCATCAAAATTTTTAAAGCAAAACATGCAGTCTGAATATTGCCCCTAGTTCCATTTTAATTTAAATTTTTATTTTTAAAAGTTCTTAAAGAATTTAAATATTTCTCTACATTTCTTACAAATAAAAATGGAAGTACTTTTCTTTGAAAAGTTACAAAAAAGAGACAATTATATTACACATAAAAAAATGTTGTCAGAGAAGACAGAAATCTTCCAATTCTATACCACTAAACTTGTTCTTCCAAAAACTTAAATAAGCAGGTAAATAAATCGTAAATTTGACAAACACCACCTCCTCAACGACGCTATCTTCCAAGAAGTGACATCATATTGGAGGGAGACAGAGCAGACTTTATTGAACATTAGCATTTATTTTGCCGAATTGTGCGATATGCTTTGTATGTTTTCTTTTTTCTTTTTGGTTTGTCTGTAGAAAAGTTTATTGTATTCAGCTACATAAATCTATATAATGATATTTCAAGTTATCTATTTAAGTTAACCTTTGCTGTAAGCTTTTTAATCAAATGTGTAAACTGATCGCAACCGGAAAGGCTAACCATTATTTCCACCAAGTTCGCTTGACTTGTTTTAATGACATATGCATGCAATGTAAACTAAAACGGCGCGTTGTCGATAACTTTTATTGATAATTTAGTTTTTAGCTGTTTTAGTTTCTCTGTGGCGTCATACACAGATGTACGCAGTACATCAGACTACCACTAGAGGGCAGAACCCGATGGGTTGTGCCTAAACGTGAACCATTTCTTTTTCCCCCTCTGGAAACCTTTTAGAAATTAATAGAATGGTAAATAAGTAAATAAAAATGCATGTATAGACTAGAAGTCATCACAGTCTTTACGAGTCATAGTTCAAGTCATTAGAGTTCCTCATATACCTCTGTATTGACATGATTGATTGCATGTGATTTGTTAAACTATAGTTAGTCACATCATTCTTCCTCCTCATATTTGAGAAAATACATCAACACTTACATCAACACAGTTTGCACCCCAAAAGTATTTTCTCAGTGTTAACCAAACAACTGGTGTTTTAGTGTTTTTAATGATTGCATTTTTATGTTCACAGATGTGCAATTATGTTTAATTCTGGAAAGTATTTATTTTTATATCGTTTTAAACAAGCACTGTCAAACGATTAATCATCAACATTTTTGTTCACATGGTATATGTGTGTGTGTATTGTGTATGTTTATTGTAGATATATAAATACACACACACATACAGCATATATTTAGAAAACATTTAAATGTATATACAGTATTTATATTCATAGCATTTATATCATATGTAATATGTAATATTTTTCTTAAATATATACATGCATGTGTGCGTATTTATATACATGATAATGTATTATGTAAACAAAATATATACTGTGTAACACATCTTATGTAAACAAATACATTTATTTTAATGCAATTAATTGTTTATGAATTTACACATAACACTTCTGGCTACATTTGCATCCACACTTTAGTTATGCGGTGTGTATTTTCCCATCTCGTTTGCATGCCGATCTGACCTCATGTTAATACCTGGGCCCACTCTTTTCCTGTTTTATTTGTTTTAATCTTTGCAAGACCTTCCCCGTTCTCGTCCTGACAACTTGTTTATTTTCTTTAGGAACAAAAGTTCGGCCTCCGGCTCCTGCAGGGCCCCCAAGCGAGCACTTTTGGGGTTCACAGCGCGGTGACCTCTGAGGAGATGCATTAACGTCCTGAACTCTTCAGCTTCAAAGAGATCTGCAGGGGGCGGAGCTCAGACAGAACGCATCACAATGCAGGTCCACCTACACTCTCCCGCTCCTGTTCCTCACTTTTCTCAAGTATGCGAATATGAATGACTTGAATGTCCTCTCTCTCTGTGACCTCTCTATCACATCACCGCTGGTACTTTAATCATTTTAGCTGATGATTGCACATTTCACATTACTTTTTGTTTGTTAAAAAAATAGAAGGGATGGTTCACCTAAAAATGAAAATCTGTCAACAATTATTTACCTGCAGGTTAGTCAAGATGTAAAGGAGTTTGCTGAATAGATTTGGAGAAATCTTGCATTGCATCACTTGCTCACAAACAGACAATCTGCAGTGAATGGGTGCCGTCAGAATGAGAGTCCAAAGAGCTGATAAAAACATCACAATAACATAAAAGCAATCAATACCACTCCAGTCCATCCAATAAAGTCTTGTGAAGTGAAAGTCTTTATGGTTGTAGCAAACAAATCCATCATTAAGGTAATTTAACTTCAAACCGTCTCTTCCGTTCAAAATATGAGTCCATAATAATAACGCTTCCTCCTGTTCTCTCACATCAAGCTTGCAAATGGTGCTTGATCACATTTCTCTCCTCATTCAGACAAGGCAACATTTTCTCTGGAGAAAGCAGTATTATGGTTAGAGGGCTCATATTTTAGCCTGAATGGTTTGAAATACTTAAAACGTCTCAATAGATTTGTCTTTTACAAACACACAGCTTCTAACTTCACAAGTCAGCGATTGATAGATAGGAATTTTAAAGATAATTTGTGGATTATTTTTATCAGCTGTTTGGACTTTCATACTGACATTCACTGCAAAGCAGCTATTTGTGAGCAAGTGATGGAATTATACATTTCTACAAATCTGTTCTGTCTCTTTCAGCTTTGCATCACACAAGAAATAATTACTTAACTATATATATTGTATAATGTGTGTGTGTGTGTGTGTATGACTCATTCCAGAATTGTGGGTATATTTCAAGTAGAGGAAGAAGAAAAAATTTGCATTTTCTTTTTTTGCTCAACTTTTTTATTTTCATAGAACACACTTTAAATTTAATATTTTGTATATTTGCCAATCTTAAACTTGTAAAATGAAAATCAATGTACTGAGAGATAAATCGGTCAACTCTGTTACAGACAAATTAGGTCAAATATATACATTTAACAAATCTGACACAGTTTAAACCCTGTTTTCCCTAAGAGAACTTCTGTTTCTTTATCTTTTAATTCTACTTTAAACGTAATAAGATGTGGACTTTATGTTTTGAAGTTAAATATATATACAAATAACTGAAAAGTTGTACTGCATACATTTTTCTCAAAACAAATGCTTTAAAAATTACTTACATTCAAAAAATGTTCCAAAAACTTGCATGTTGTAAAATAACTTACTAGGCTAATTGGTTTCTTATCAATTTGTTAACAATAAAATTGAACAAAACGATGAATTTAAAGCAAAACTTTAAACCGAGTTTACATTAATGGTAACAGAGTTGACAACAAAAACAGAGTTGACCACCCAGATCAGAACAGGGGCCATTTGACTCTCTTACTCATTGTCAACTCTGTTGTCATTAACTTTTAAAACACTAACAGAGTTGACAATAACAGAGTTGACATTTTTCACCATTTTGTGCTTTAGCTTAAATTGCTCATCTCAAAACAGATATGACATGGGACGGCTGAAAACAGAATTGTATTTATTTTCATAATATTATTGTTTTTAAAAAGTGAAAGGGAGATTCACTGAAATATCACAATAACAGATTTGACAAATAATGAATCTACTATTGGTGTATCTTACACATTTTGTTCAAATTAATGAGAGAAGAATAATGAAATACCTCCAGACCTCCCAGAGTTTCTAGCCAGAGGAAGTGACATCAGTTGGTGCAAGTAACATTGTTTTTCTAGCAGTGCTTTAAAAAATTGTTGACTTTTTATAACAGAGGTAACAGAGTTGACCAGAATGTAGAGACATACATAAAATGTTTTTTTTTTTTACTACTGAAATTACAAAATATACAGAAAACTGATGTTTTATGCAGTTGTTTACAAAAATTTGTAAAGTAAATACACATAAAATATAAAAATTATTCTTAAATATTTAATGACAATTGGAACTGAATTAATGATTGTGGATGGAAAGACAGAAAAAATAGGCATAGTGGGAGACTTTTAGTTAGCATTTTTTGACATAATATGCTTAAATATACAAAAAAGGCATTATTTTGTAGTAACAGGTTAATATAATTTGTGTTACTATTTAAAACTAATCTAATAAAGTTCTTGTTTTTAAAAAATAAGAAAAGGTTTATCTAGGAGATGCAAAATGTACCCCCAATTCTAGAATTACCCATATATATATATATATATATATATATATATATACACACACACACAATACATAGAAAATGTAAAAAAAAATATGTTAATTTTCATATAAAATGTGTGTGTAATTATTTGTTTTTTTTGTGTGTGCTTGTAACCAAGTAAATGTGAGCACTAAATGTTATAATCAAATACACGTGTGACTCTTAAAAGCATTTACAAACCAGTCAAAGATGATTTAAACCATCATGTGCCAGTTCTTTATATAGAGACACACTCCACACCGACCACAAGTTAGTTAAACAATTAAAGTCCTGCATCCTACACATCATTGTCTAGTTAACACCTCACCCTGGAATCGCCGCAGTACTTCACTTTAACTCATACACACACTTACAACTGTCAGATCCGAATGAGACGATGAGATCTATGACTGAAGCACACGCCAGGACAACACGTGCAAGAGCACAATGTAAAGAAAAAATCCTAAAACACAACAGATTGGACCGAAACACACACACACACACACACACACACACACACTCCCCCTTAGTGAGCCTGTGACAGTGATAAACGTCTCGTGTGTATGAAAGGGACAACAAACAGACAGCGGCTCATTTCCACAGTGTGTGTGTGTGAGCGGACACAGGAGGAGCCGTCCAATTAGGGGCTGGACACCACGCGGTCGGCTGGGGAGGGGCTGGGGCGCAGGTTTTGTTTTCTTGAAAAAGTGCCATAAAACAACTCTCCTTAATTGGTGCCCTATAAAATTAGCATTTGCAAGAGCATTAGATTTCCTCTGGCTTTGTGTGAGTTGTTGACCTTATTCACTTTCACTTATTTCTTTGGTTTTATTGCAAAACAGACAGAAACAGAGAGGAAACTGGTATTTCTGAAGCATCTCTTGATTTTCTCTCCTCAGTGAACGTCAGTCACGCTTCATTCTGATGTCTTTGATCAGATGTGGCTGATGTATTGTGAACCGCGTGACCTACGGAGACATTCAGGAGTTCATCATTAGCACTTTAACCAGCATAATCAGGTTTTATTTCAGACTTTATTTGACCCTGTCGTAAGATTTCAACTGAAAAGGAACGGGGCAATGTCTTGCATTGCCTTTCAGTTATAAGCTATAATGACAGGTATCACTGGTACATGTGTCAGCAAGAAAAGGTATATCAATCAAACTGTCATTTGATATTTTTAGCTAGGAAAGGAAAGATCGGGATACAAAATTATTGGAATGAAACAAATGTTTTAAGTTTGAAGATTATAATTTATTTTCTTTACTTTTCTTTCAGGAATTATTCAAGTGACTGTCAATAACTCTCACTTCATCTGATGTCTTTTGAAGACAGTGGTGAATACAGATGTGTCATAAAATGTCATAACTGTAATTGAAATGAAATGTACTGGTGAAATACTTTAATATGATTGTTTATATACCAGTCAGAACACAAGTGCAATTTTGAAATGTTGTATTTTAAAAATGTAATTTATTAAGTTATTTACTGATTTTAAAGCTGAATGTTGAGTATCATTACTCCCGTCATGTGATTCATACAGAAATAATGTTCTGATTTGCTGCTCATAAACATTTATTATAATTATGAGTAAAACAGTGGAGTAGAATGAATTGTTCAGGATTCTAAAAAAAGGTTTGGATTTTCTATTCATTAAAGGATCCTTTAAAAAAAAGTACTCAACTGTTTTAAATATTGATGATGAGGATAATAATAATAATAAATGTTTTTTCAAATCAGCATTTTAGAATGATTTCTGAAGAATCAAGAAGAATGAAGCTACATAATGAAGCTAAAAATACAGCTTTGATCACAGAAATAAAAATGAAGTTTTCGATATGTTAAATTAGGAAGCTATTATTTTAAATAATAAAAATAGTTCATAATATTTCTGCTTTTTCTGTATTTTGGATAAAATAAATGCAGATAATTAATTTGCTCTATTTTTGGATCATATAATGGCAGATTTGGCTTACAAGAATTATGCATGTATGTGTGTAAAATAAATATGTGTGCTTAAATTGAATGAGTGTTCTGTACTACTAATAGGCAAAAAATAGCAAAACAAAAGAGCAAAAAAGTTCATTTGACTAATGCTCAATTATATAACAAAATATAATTCCTTGTTTTTGTGCTTTTGTATTTTGGGTGAATTATGAGCCAGGCATGTTCTTGACAGGTTTCACCCCAATTCTATCTTTTACACCATCAAGTTACATCTGTGGTCATCAGTTGCCTTTTAACTGGTTACCTTTGCTTGTGCTCCTTCACCATGACAACCCCCTCCTCACACACACAGGTCCCATCTGTGAGGGGTCTTGTGCCATGTGTCCGTCCTGCGGTTGCCGTGGGCTACAGCGGCCCATGTGTGCAGTGTGTGTGGACTGTTTGCTTTGTGCATGGACAGTGACAGGCCTGCTTTCAGTCACTCGTCGTTGACCCAGAGGTCACGGTGCACAAAGAGGCCTGAGTTGGTGGCCACTGTACTGAAGTCTCATTTGAGGATGATTAACGACGGAGAGAAGTGTGTGTGAGCTCTTTTCTGAGGGGATCAGATTCATTAGTGCCACATAATCGAGCGTATTGGCTTATATGACTTTAATGAAGTTACACCGAGCTCCTGTTCAGACCATGAATAAAATGAAAAGTAAAAGTTGGATTTCACTTTTTTTTTTCCCACTATGGATGTAAATTCTATCTCAAGAAAGTTCAGGTTTTTGTTTCAGAACTTAAGTGAACCCATCAGGTTTTAGGGGTCTATGATCAACGATAATGACAAGATATTTTTATTATTAATTATTTAAATAAATAAATGAATAAAGGAAAGAATGAGTGAATACAAAAACACAAATGACTGATAAATAAATAAATACGTACATTTTTAATACTTTTTTTCTCCCCATTTCTGATTTGGGTGTTTATGCAGTCTTTTTGAGAGGTGATAATGTGGTGCGTGCCTTTCTTTCTCTCTTTCTCTCCTTCTGTCGAGTGTGTGTGTGTGTGTGTTGGAGGTTAACACAGTCTGCACTCATTGTAAGCATGGCCATCTGTGTGTTTCCAGCACTGCTGTGTGTGTGTGTGTGTGTATTGATCTCTTCATTTGGATTCAAAGCCACTTCATGATGTTTAAACACACAGATCAGCTGCGAAGAATTTGTTACAGATGTTTTGTTAAGCCGCCTCTAAGTGTGTGTGAACCATAGTAATGTGTAGACATCTGGTGTGAGGATGATAAGGATACGTTACATATGAATATCTTGAATGTTGTCATAATAGACATTCTAACGCTTAAGTCAAAAATTACGTCAAAATTACGAAAAAGTTTGGCGTGTGTAAGATTTTTAATGTAATGTTATGTTCATCAGGGCTGTATTTTTTTTTAATCAAAAATACAGTAAAAGTTGTGAAATATTATTAGAATTAATTTCAAAACAAGCATTTTCTATGGCAATGTATTTTAGAATGTCATTGTTTCTCTGATCGAAGCTGAATTTTTGAGCCTGCCTCATTATTCCAGTCTGCAGTATTACAAGATCCTTCAGAAATCAATCTAATATGATTTGCTGCTGATAAAAAAAAATAAAATAATAATGTTAATTTTGAAAAGCGTTGTTCAGCTTCATGTTTTGTAGAAACAGCAAAAAAATAAATAAAAAAATCTGGATTCTTTAGAACAGCACTTATTTAAAATACAAATCTTCATGTCTTTATTGTCAGTTGAATGAATCCTTGCTGAATTAAATTATTAATAAAAAATTTAAATAAAATAATAAAATAATGATTCAAAAAATAAAAGGTTCTAAGAGGGTAATATCTTGTTTGGTTCTATATGTTCTAAAATAATGAGTCCATAATTGGCATATGGTGAAAGTACACGTTGGTTTTTTGCATAGCAGCTCACATCATTAAGGAATTTGATGTAAACTATTTAACCCTTAATCTCCAATTTTTCATAACAGACTTTCATAACTTGCCACATCTGAGCACAGCTTGAGATGTGTAGAACATGAGACTATTGCGCTGCATTTTCTCATGAGGAGCGTTAGGAGATTTCCACAAAAGTCTTAATTTCATGTCTGTTTAAGAGTAACAACGGAGAAATGAAAGAGAATCTCGTTTGTGATTTTTCTTTTCTTCCAGGTTTGCAGCAGCGATTCTTTTCATTTCTTGAGGATAAAAGCAGCACGAGATCAGACAGCGTTCAAAGAGCAGGTCTACTTTCCCTCGTTCACCCCCTCTCTTTTCTGCCTCTGGCAAATCATTCCCTCTCCTCTCCTCTTCTTTTCTCTTCTTTTCTCTTTCACTGTTCTAGTTGGGCTGTAATTTATGATGTTGCAGCAGCACAAATGAGATGAAGCTTTTATAACAGACGCCTGCTGACACACTTTAGCTCCCCTCTCTCTGTTAGGGAAAGTTATTGGGCTTGTTAGTAACGGTCATAAAAAGCTCGGGGCCGTTCACACTGTGCTTGTCATGATGTAGTTTAGTTAATGTCATTGTTTCAAGAGGGTGAAGTTAATAAATCACTAACTCCTCAATGTGCTGCACAACCACCCACCTACACACACACACACACACACACACTCTCTCTTTCTCTCTCTAAACTAAAATTACTTTGTATTACATAGTTTTCATTTTATATATTCCTGGATGGTTGTTCATGCAGATGTGAATCAGGTAACTGAAATAAATAAATATATCTATTGTTGTAGTATACAGTACGTAAAAATAGAAATATTTTTTCTGTATTTTTTTTTTTTCACATTTTATCTTGCATAATTTCCTGAATGATGTTTTTTGGGGTTTCTTGTCACAATAACTGCACACAAGCATCTAATAACTTCTCGCAAATCATCAATATTTATAACTTGTTTTAAACAGCATAGTCTTACTTGTGTAAAAGGAAAAGGCTTTGTAATGGTAAGTTAGAATTTATTGAACTGTAACTCTTTTGGTGATTAGATGTGATTGAATCTTCAGTGAATGTCTCTAAGCACCACTGAGGCTGGATTTCTCCGTCTCAGCAGCTTAAGATCTCTGAAACGTGTGTGTGTGTGTGTTTGAGCTCAGTTCGCTCTAATCCTCACTGGTCTGTTAAGACTACACGCATACGGCTGTGATAATACTCTCATTTTCTGCTCACCTGAACACTGACAATTCACACACACAGTTTCTCTCTCACACACGGGTCTTTAACAGCAGCTTAGGAAAGTCAAACACTTTAATTCCAAGTTAAAGACACACAGATTAAGCATAAAAGAGGCAGATGAGTGAAGAGATACTCTTTCATCCATTCATGAGCTTGCATTTGGCCTCTTTCTCTCCTGGATCTTCTTGCTGTGTGGCCTGTGGATAGAGTAAACACATGAATGAGAATGAAGCTCTTAAACACCCTCATGTATTCATAAGCACACACACTCACACACTGATGGACATTTGAGCACATTATTCATTGATGAATACTTTGTGATGAACGATGGAGATGGTTTTCCTGCATATCCTCTTGAAAATCTTGGCAACATACAACTCATGCTCATCTTAAGAGCAGCCCATATTTCTGTTTTATTGCATGTCAAAGCCCATGACAAGAAGTGAACAATTTAAAAGTGGACTTAGTGCACAAACAATATAGGATGCTTGTAAAGTGTTTTATATTCCTTTTTTAGAGCTTGACCGGACATGTCTCTATATTAATTATTGCTGATTTTAAGTGTAAATTAAAATTTCTCCTTTTGTGTTCCATTGGTTTGAAACAACATGAGTGCAACTACATAATGATTTAATGGTTCAGTTTTATGTTAAACAAAGTATTTTTGGATATAAGTGTGAATGTAGCGTTCAGTTTTTCCCAGTTACAATATGGACACACACACAAACACAATTTATTATTATTTATTTAATTAAACATTTAATCTGATGTCTGTCTAAATATACAATACTATTGAAATGTTTGGTGGTTTAAAATATTCATTTATTTATACCGCAAAAAAAAAGTGCTATTCTTTTTAAAAAATACAGTAAAAATGTGAAATATTAATAGAATTCAATATATCTTTTTTCTATTGTAATACATTTTGTGATGCAAAGCTGAATTTTCAGCATCATTACTCATTGGTATTCAGTGTCACATGATCCTTCAAAAATGATTTGCTGCTCAAGAAACATTTCTTTATAATATCAAAGTTGAAAACAGTTTTACCAGATAAATTGGTGGAAACTGTAATACATTTTTTTGCTGCGTAAAGTAATAATTCATTTAAAATCGAACTGACCCCAACCTCATCAACAATGTACAGTACTTAATATTTCGCCTCCATAGTTACCAGCATTATGCTTAATTAATCCACGCATAACTGCTGTTGGATATCTGAGAGGGTTTTTCATGGTCTGCTCTCATTAGTGATGAACACTGTTAGTCCAGTCAAAGATCTGCGGTTCTTCTGGCTCTGAGCCTATAACATGCCAAAACCCCATATGTTATTCACTCATGACAACACAACACACTCTTCAGCCCAGAGAGAGGCACCTGCTGTGACAGTAGCTCCAGGTGCTCTCATTTATTGGTTTTCTAGCATCTTTTGGTTTATCCACTTTTAAAGGGATAGTTCAAGCACAAATGAAAATCTGGTGTTTATTTACTTATTCTCATGCCTTCCAAACAAGGATAATGTTATTGGATATTTAGAATTTAGAAGAATATGTTCCATACAATAAAAAAAAAATAGAAAATCAGCAAACTAGACATTTTTTATTATATTAACAATATTGCAATTTCTGTTAATAACAATATGCGGCCCCCTGCAATACCGTTGCGGCCCACTGGGGGCCCCGGCCCACAGGTTGAAAACCACTGGTCTAGAGAGTGGCGCTAAAACTCATGTTAATATGTAACCTTGGCACGTTTGTGTAAGATGGTATACGTATTTCAGTGTTTTTATAATGCTGCTCAAGGTACGTCTGTGGCCGTTCAGAATTCAAATATCCAGCGAGTGTCACTAAAGATGTATCTTGTTGCAAATATCCCCTGCACCAAACCCAAACCTAAACCTACCTGATAGTGTTAACAAAAAGCAAAAGTAACATAAAACTAATTCGCTGATGCAGCCATGCTATTTTAACTTCCTTAAGCTGATTTGAGTTGTTTTGTCAAAGTGTTTTACACAAAAATGAGCTACCGAGTTAACTGACTGAACTGGAACACTCATACATTTGAAGCTGTATATGTGACGACAAAATGTTTTGAAGTCATAACATAATGTTCTGCAACTAATTGTGTGACAATTTGCCTTTATTAATCAAAAATCTACCTGTAAATCGTACTTTTGTGTGGACAGGAATAAAAGTTTTAGGAGTTTTACTGCCTCTAGTGTTCATTACTGAAAACTGCAGCAATTCGTATTTATAGGTACGCTTTTTCCGTTTTGTAGAAATGTATGAAGAGGCATGTATTTCCAATGAGCCTGGTTTGCACATCATTCTTCAGAAACTATTCTATTATGCTGATTTGCTGCTCAAGAAACATTTATTCTTGTTAATGTAGAAAACATTTAGTAGTTTTTTCTTTTGGAAAACAATACATTTTGTATAATTACTTTGAGAAAATGTATATAATTGCTACCATGCAAAAACACACAACACATGCAAATATTTGGTGACATATTAATACATTTGATTCATTTTTCTATGTGTGTGTATATATATATATATACTTGTACATTTTTTCTTGAATATTTATTTAAAATCTGAATCTATTTGTATAAATTGAAATTGTACATGTTACTTTAGATGATTTTTTTTTTTTTTTTATGCACGTGCGCACACATACCGTTTGTTATAATAATAACTCTCTCTTTCTTCACTGCTCCTCCTCTGCCCTCCACAGGGGCTTTTCACAGGCACTTCACACTCCATAGTGTCTAATGGAATTCAGCCTGCCAGTGTCTTTAGAGCCAAGTTAAAGTCTACCCAGACTGTCCTTAAAGCATCTTGTTCAATCCTCACATAGAAAGAGAGGGAGATATATTGTTAAGTGAATCTCATAAAACCTGTCAAGTACATGACCAGGTCACCACAACATCAAACCAATAAACAGCTTGTACAGGGGCCTGTTCCATAAAACAAGTTTACCAAATAAGCCAGGCTTATGGCAGATAGTCTGACTTATTTTAATACAAATTAACTGGCAATAAGTCAGACTAACTTTATTTTTAGTTAATGCATTAACTGAAGATAAATAATTTGACAAGTGTTACCACATATTCCCACGATAAATAAATACATTAAAAGATGAATAACATAAATAAATCCAAGTAAAAAAGAAGGATTTTTCAGATTACAATGAGTATGAAACTATTTTCTTTCCTTTTTTTTTTTTTTTTTTTTTGTTATTCTCCAAAAAAGTATTTATTCTTTGTTGCCGGCTTATTATTAATTTCATCATCAATATTGTCTTTATTTATTCACTTAGCATTTTTCTCCTCCCACTGGATTTTGGAGTAAAATGGGCCCTGATCTTATATGCTGAGATTCATTGTGATTCTTTTAAGCTAATAACAGACAATCCTAACACATTCTTTAGAAAAGATAAAACCAGTAACTACTGTATGTGACAGGTAATCACGTGACCATATTTTACTTCATTTAGATCGTATGCTAACCATTGGAAACTCAAGGTCCAAGTGTTTTTCAACATACATGTGCATAGCTGTTGCAGCTTGTGTGTCAGTGTACATATGTGTGTTTTGTGGAGGTGGGGTGTATACAATGCTATTGGGGCAGGGAAGGGGTGTGTGGGGGTGAAAGTGTGGCCCCTCTGTCATTGGCTCTGAGCCTAATGTCACATTATGCGTCTCATTGTGTCTTTGTGAGGCTGAGGAGTATAAATACAGCCCTCTCAGTGTTCACACACACACTTATTCCCTCTGCAGACCTACGAACTGAGTTCTCAGAAATAGAAGTTGCTTCTTAGATTGACTTTTTGAAAGAAAAAGTTTGCACAATTGGATTGTTCTTGAGAAGATCGCAAGTTCTCAGCCAAGACTTTGCGGAAACAAATTTAAGATGGATTCTGATGCAAGCTCCACATGCAGTCGGTCTTCTTCACCCGATCTGGCAGTGGACTCCAGCTTTTTCTCCAACAAGGTGTTCCAAGCGTACTGCGCAGACAGAGAAACGGGACTGCCCAGGTCTGAAAAAACACCACAGAGCACTGGATCTGGCGGAAAGAGCTGCCCACGGGCTGATCTCTCCAAAGATGACCTGCAAGATCTTAGACTCAAAGTGAACAGCCGTGAGCGCAAACGCATGCACGACCTCAACCAGGCCATGGACGGGCTCCGAGAGGTAATGCCCTACGCACAGGGCCCATCCGTACGAAAGCTGTCCAAAATCTCCACCCTGCTCCTTGCTAGAAATTATATCCTCATGCTGTCCAGCTCTCTGGAGGAGATGAAGAAGTTAGTAGGTGATGTTTATGGAGCCAGCAGTCACTCGGCTAGACGGGTTCTACCACCAACTTCGGCTGCTCCGGCATCCCAGCTGCCTCTGCTCTCGCTTGCCCCATCTCTGCACTCTCTGGTGGGCAGCACTTCCCAGCACGCACCAGCGGTGGCCCAAGCCCCTCATTCTACACCCTCGGCTGGGTATCTGGGTTTCCCTGCTCCACCTCTTTCCACCCTGCTGAAAGACCCTCTGCATCTCTCCAGCAGCTACAGGCATTTCCCCGGCATGCCTTGCCCCTGCTCTCTCTGCCAGCCTCTCCCTGCTTCCACAGCCAGCCTGCACAGCCTCTCCATGGGGAAGTGATTCAGGCGAGGGCCAGGCTCCAGGCTGGAGTAGGCCAAAGTTAAAATATGGACTTAAGGAGAACTGAAAGCATCTGGAAGTGTTTCTAGATGTGTTGTAAACTTTGTAAATGCCCTGTACAGAATTTATTTTCTATCAAGCTGCTGCTATTTTTTTATGTCAAAGAATGTTTTGTAGCGTTTTTAAATAGTCACTGTTTGAACATGTGCTTGTATGTTCTTTGTAGCAAAATGGCAATTGAAAACGTATAGTTTTGTTTCTTAAATTAAACATCTATTATTATAATGAAAAAATGCCCCAATTTTTCAGTGTCTTTATTTGAACAATCTGTAATATTTCAGTGCACTTAGTTTAAGGAAAACAGTCATGTTTAAGTATTCGAGAGAAGCCTTTAGCAAAGAGACCTTAAAGTTCATTCAAGCTCAAACCCATGACTTTGGTGTTGCAGGCATCACACTTTACTAGTTTAGATTTAATGACTTAAGTTTAACACATTTTATTTCACAATTCTAATAATTTTATGTATTATAAATAATATTTGAAGATTACATAGATTATAAATTAAACTGTAAAATTCTTTAACATCAAGGTCTGTATTTTTATTTTATTATATTTACTGTAGTCTGCATTGCATCTATATAAAACATTGCACCATTTTACTCAGAGTAGATTTTAACTGTGTAAATTACCCTATTTTAGTACTTTTTCACCCTATACTCTCAGAAATAAAGGCACACAAGCTGTCACTTGGTACATGTTTGTTCCCAAAGGGTCCATTTGGGTACCTTAAAGATACTTAAAGTGTACATATTTGAACCTAATAGGTACAAAAGTGTACCTTTTGAAAAGGCTTTTGTACCTTTATTTCCCTATTAAATATTTTAAGAACTAAATATGAATAAAAAATATCTTACAACCCATCTTAATTTAAATAAAGCTAATGTAAATATGAAGTAATGAGGTTATAAAATAAAAAAAATGGCAGCTGCGCATCTGTTCTGAAATCATGTGTCAATGTTTGTATGTGTCAGTGTGTTTCATGATATATATGAATATAAAATGAGTCCATATGTTGTCATCCAGCACCATTACCGCAATATTGCCTGCACCATGTTTATGTTTTTAGCATATGCTAACAAACATGGGCATAATTTCTGCCTGCTATAAAACGCTGCCTTTGGACTGAACCATCTGTACCAAGACTAGTTAATATATGAAAAAGAAAGGCAGCCAGACCGCTCGGAGCCCGGGGCCTACTCTCACCCATCAATCAGAGAGACAGAGACGCAAGCTGTCGCCAGGTTGGCGCGTCAGCATTGTGCAGCACACGCAGGGGACGGCCAGCGCTTCTTTTCATGTTAGTGCAGGAAGATTTGTCACTGTCCAATAAAGCTGTGATCATATTCAGGCCGTCCTTGCTGGGAGTCGTTTTCATGAGAGGCTCTGACAGCTGTGCACACCATCATTTGTTAGCTGGAGAGATCATTTGACTTTTTGGATCTTCTGATATGACAATTGGTTAGAAATGAAGGTGTGAAATATTGGGTACAATGGAGTCAGAAATATGCCAGGACTCAGCATAAAAGTGACTAAATGCACTTTGAAATGTACTATGTTGGTAGCAAATTCCACTGTTTGGTCTCTTATTATTGATTATTTATAGAAATTCATCATTTTATTTAACAGAGTTGCATTAAATTGATCAAAAGTGACATTTATAATGTTTAAAAAATATATTATTTTAAATAAAAGCAGTTTTTCTACACTTTGTATTAATAGTAGAATCCTGAATAAAGCATATCATGGTTTCCTCATAAATATAAAGCAGCACAACTGTTTTTTTTAAATAATAGTATATTATGTTTTTAGAAGCTGCACGTGTGATCAAATAAATGCAGCCTTGGTAAGCAGAATATATTCCTTAATGAGCATAAAAAAATATTACCATCCCCAAATTTCGAAGGGTGTGTGCAGTCAATAAGATAAAAATGCTACATTTACTCTGCATTTAATTTAAGCATGTAAAATAAATGCATATAGCTTCACCATGCACTAAAATTCAGAAAAAAGGGCAACATAGCTATCAGTTTCATGCCGTCAGTGAACTCTGAACAGAATTTTGACTAATAATGAAGTTCAAGGTTACCCTAATGCACTAGAAGTCAGGCAGGGCATTCTTGAGAGGAATAAATCAGAAATATTTCTGTAACATGTACAGTAATATTTTACTTTCATTTATATTAATTCATTTAAGCACATGCTTTTATCCAAAGTGTCTTATAAAAAGGGAACAAAGCAAGCTTTTTAGATACAAAATACTTTTCAGATACTTTTTAGATATCTTATTCAGATCCAGAAGCATACACTTATAAAAAAAACTTTTTATTTCCCCAAAGAACAAATTTTGAGACCAACTTTTTAAAATATGAAGAGGCTTCTACGGAATGGAAACGTTCAATGAATGTTAAAGGTTCTTATTAGAACCAAAAATGGCATTAAGGAACCTTTATTTTTTAAATTGTGTTTAATAATTGTGCCAGTGCTCTGGATGTAGAATGCTGCAATCCAAAGCGTTTTGTACTTGAAATCTTCATTTGTGTGAAATCCTTTTATAAGCACACACACACACACACGCAGTTTGAGACTGTATTTCTCAAGAGCTAAATCAAGCGTGAAAAATACACATTTCTCCTCACAGGAATCCCGGGCCGACAACTGAAAGATCAGAGGAGAGATGAAGAGATGTGTCTCCTCTCCTCTTCTGCTCTCCTCCCTCTCTCTCTCACCCTAAATGGAGGAAGACAATAGCACTCGCTCAGAGCACAAAGAGAGGGTGCAGGGGGCAGCCCGTAACACAGCCCCCTCTTTTTGTGTTTTTTTTCTCGATGCGGTAACCGGCCCGGTCGGCCTGCAGAGGGCCCTGACACTCCAACGCCAACACAAAGGCCCTTACCTCCTTATTTATGGGCCCATTGACAGCGCTAAAGAGCTCCTGTCAGGGGCCTGCTCACAGTCAGCTGGTGAACGTCCCAGCGGGGGGAGGCAGCTGCCATCCTGCCTGGAGAAGAAGCTCCCTCTGTGGGTCCCCGTGTCCCTGTGGCCCCCCTGAGTCAGGGCCCCCCTTCCAGGTCCCAGGCACAGGTGGGTATGGGAAGCTGAACACATTGTGGGGATTACTGGGAGCTGTGGCCCGGCCTGCTGCACAGGGATAATTAGACACATTGACTTGTGCAAAGCTGGTGTTTCCTGATTGGGGGCAGATGGTAACGGTCCATAGAGAGATAACAGCAGGGGATGTATCTGTATGTGAATGCTTGTTAGGAAAACTTAGAGACACATAGGCAAGTATATGAACATATGTAGGTTTTTCTAATATATTTTTGAAAATAGTCTCCTATGCCATGCACTGTATATTATTTCTTGTTTTTTTGTTTCTTTAATAAAAAAAACAGTAATATTCAGAAGTGTTATTGCAATTTAAAATATTTTTTTTATAAACAGTTTGTGCAATAAGATTTTTAAAATGTCTTTGCAAACCATATTTATCAAATAAATGTATTTAATTATTAAAAATACTGTATCATCAGTAATATTGTGAAATATTATTATAAATATTACTATAGTTTAATTTCATTTCTTTAAATTAAATAAATAAATATATATAACAATTAAAATAACTATTATAGATTACTTAAATTTTTCCCAATGCTTTTGAAAGATGTCTTCAGAAAGAAAAAAAAAAATTATATATATATATATATATATATATATAAATATATATATACACACACACCGATTTTTCTTTTTTTTTTGTCTCAGTGTTTTGGTTGCCAAAACATATAGTATGCAATTTTATTATATATATTATCATATTTTTTATTAAATAAATGCGTTATTTGTTTACAACTGTGGAATATTATTACAATTTAAAACTACTTGCTTTTGAACGTATACTTTTAAAATACTAATTCTAATGCAAAACTGAATTTGTTTTAGAGGAATCTTTTAAATGTATAGAAGTCATCCAAAATTGGAACAATATAAGCAAAAGTAAATGATGACATTGTTTCTTTTTATGTTACGTTTTCATTTACCCTTTTCCCAGTGTATTAACTCTCTTTGTTGCTAAAATAGCTACAGACAGATCAAATCTGTCTGAGATTGAACCATCCAGCCTGTAAGTGATTACATGAAATCTCATTCTTTCTTGTGTTTTTGTGTCCAATGATACTTCTGCAATCTGTTCTGAATGTGACATAGCGGGATCATCTAATCAATACATGAAAACACCTTCTGCGGCCTCAGATTCAGACTGACAGAGTTAATTAGGGAACCAAAGGTCCCAATTAGTGGGATTGGGGAGCATTTGGAGGACATATTGTGGAACAGGCTTCAATTAAGAGAGAGGCAGTGCTCACCCAACGGCAATTCTGACCCAGTGACATCCTGTTAAACCTCACTTCCTGTCAGCCGCTCAGTGACAAGCAAAACACAGCTGAGACGGGGGTCACATGTGTATATAATGTGAGTGGTCCGGGGCCTCAGGTGTGTAGTTAAGCACTCCCATTAGGACTCAATCCATATGGGCTGTTCTGAATTCTAATGAGGTGATAAACTCCTCGTGTCAATTCCATTATGAGCAAATTCATTTCTTGATTATGTGTAACAGAGTGACGAGACAAACTCTCTCCCATGAGACCATTTATATTTTTTTCCCCAGTCCCCTAAACTATGAGACAGCTACCTAAGATCCTGATTTTGACCAAATGAAGCCCAAAATTCTAATAAATGTAACATTTAGTTTTAAAAAGGAGAAACAAAAGAAAAAACAGTTAAGGATATTGTATATCTTTTAAAACTAGAATGTTTTTCTCGTCATCCTAGAGGACAGAAAAATAAATGAAAATCCCCTTTATATGTTTATTTTGTTCTAAACCTTCTAAGATGCAAAGTATATAAATAATATTTATAAAAGCAAGATACTATATATATATATTATTCTATAAATATGGCTAATTTACTTAAATATGAGAAATATACAAAGCATATAAAATATGGCAATAGTACTTTACATCACTTATATAAATATTTATTTTAATATATAATATGCATATAAGATATTTGTATACACTTTACAAGCAAATGAATAGCGATATATTTATGTAGGCTATAGTTCTTAAATACTGAAATATAAAGTGTGACAAAGTCAGAGAACAAAATATCAGACAAATGTTTATTTGTCTGACTTTTTTTCTCACAGACATTTAATACGGCATTTATTTAATCAATGCAAATTAGTTTTTTTGTGATGTGAGATTACTGCTTTTAGCGGCACCTACAGCCCGTCAGATTAATGACACGCGTTTTCGCGTTTTATCACAAATCTTGATCCTTTGCGGTAGCCTTACTACGCAGTGTAAAAATATCCTAACTAACTATATTACGCACATTTTCTCTTTTTAGCGCAAGTTAATTGTTTATGTCACTTTAAAACTCACTAATAAATTATGTTGACTTTGTTTAACGCCGTGTTTATGAATCTTATTTTGACGCGCTGGTGAGGTCAGAGTTCAGGCAATACTGATGTCGTCATGCGCTGAAGATGGCAGACGGGTGAGTTTACAGCACATAAATGTTCACTTTGTCGTTTTAATGCGCGATATAAATAATATGTTGTCATTTAGCAACATTAATTAAACTCTAGAGAGTGCATATTCTAATTAAAGAGATGTTTATGACCTTTTTAAATGATGAGTTTTATTGGCGGATGTGAAGGAGGAAGTCAGACGGGTTTGTTTACAAAAATATCACAGAGTCATGAACAAAAACATACGTAACAGCCATCGTTATGAACAATAATATACATGTAAACCTATGTAATATAACATAAACAGGTCATGGATCATGTATGTTACAGTAAAGGGATGAAATGACACGGTCAGATATTGAAATGAAGGACTCATAAAGCTCGTATGCCACAGATGGTTCCAGACTGCCAGTGTAGACAGAGATGGAGTCATCAGACTATTCGCACACGTTATGATGTATTGATGATCGATTATATGTCTTATTCCTGTTTTGTACTTTTTAATGTGTTTTAGTGTTACATTTAAAAAAAAGATCAAATCTAAAAAAAAAATATGTTATTTTAAGAATTCTGTTATAACTTTTTATTTTATTGACAGTGTGGAAATAATGAAGTTATAATTAATGAAGTTTAAGTGCCAGAATTTGACCTGAGGACAGTTCTTTAAAAAGACAAATGCTTCCCTAAATTACAACACAGACATATTTTGTAGAGTTCAAATGATACTTCTTAGCAGAAGTTACTCATATGAATAATTTGTAATGGTTACTAAATTTTTTAATCGTGTGTGATAATTACAGGGAAGGAGGATGGTGGGGAGGCTGGCTGACACAGAGCTTCCAGGCCGTCAAAGACAAGGTGAGACGAATCCAAACCATAATCCAGATCAGATACCGTGTCCCCACGGTATCATATGAATAACGCCAAAATGTTTTAGGAATCTCTCAGCAGTGTGATTGTGGAAAGCAATGATTGATCAGTGCTTACAAGCAGTGAAACCATTAGATGCTACTTTTTTTTTTTAATTTTTTTTTTTTTAAGTTTAATAAAAAAAAATTAAAAAATCACTCATTATCAGCATAATAATGTAAGTGAATCTACATACATTTTTAGTATTTAGATATGCCCCTTTTTGCTTTATTATTATTATTTTTTCATTCTTAAACAATGTTTAAATGCCAGGTTTAGATGAAAATACTTCCCGGATTTTTTATGCAGAGTCATATTTCTAAACCCAAATACAGATCAAATCATTTTACTGATAACTGCATGTAGTCATAATTAGTACACTTGTTTCCTTGTTTAGGATTTTGAAAAAAAAATGTGTGTTGCCAATGAATCTGTCTATTACCCTCTGTCACATTTATTTTTATTTTTTTACTTTATATTAAACTTAATTTGTATGAATATCTAAAATTTATTTTTTTTATCATAATTTAAAAAAATAAAAGTAATATTTATAACATTAATAGTTTAATAATTTATTAAATGTTTGTGTCCATTTAACCTTTTGTTTTTCTTATTTCTATAAATATTTCATGTTTATTTGAATGAATATATTATTAAATTAATGTTAATACTCATAGCATATATTTGTATGAATACTAATCATTAAATGATTGTTTTGTCTTCAGTCATCTGAGGCATATGAGTTTATCAAACGGGACCTGACAGAATTCTCCAGTGTGGTCCAACATGACACGGCATGCTCCGTTGTTGCAACAGCGAATGCCATTAAGACCAAACTGGCAGTAAGGAAACAGTTTTACAACACACCGAAACAACGTTAATGCTTACTTTCTTACATTGTTTAGTCTTCAGCGCTAGACATATCATCCCTTTGGTTTAGTTCATATAGATGCAAACCCTAACCACAAATGATAGTTTATATGCTATTTTGCTTTTTTAGGTTGAAAGTTCATCAGAGGCCACGGAAAAGGTGAAGAAAGGGATTTCAAATATTCTGGGGGTGATCACAGACACTTTGGCCCCTCCCCCAGACAAGACCATCGACTGTGATGTCATCACGCTGGTAGCCACTCCGGCAGGTACAACAGAGGTGTATGACAGCAGCAAGGTCAGCCACATCCAGAAATAACATAGAAATAAATAGTAGGATAAATATATGTATAATTAAATTCAGATTCTGCATTTCCTCTCAGGCTCGACTCTACAGTCTTCAAGCAGACCCTGCTACATACTGCAATGAGCCTGATGGTGTGTAAATGCTTCATGTTTTCTCTGTATCTCAAACAGGGATGTGTTTGTTAGGTTTTATTGTGTATTCCATGTATGTGTTTTCCTCTCCAGGCCCTCCACAGCAGTTTGATGCCTGGTTATCCAGTTTCACATTGGAAGAGAGGAAAGCCGAGATCTCTGAACTGCTGGTCAACAGCCCCGCCATAAGAGCTCTTTATACTAAAATGGTATGATGTAACCTAAAATTTACTTCCTTATTGACCACAATTCATCTGTGCATGTTATTCAACATAATAAAATAATTAATTTGCTTGTGTTGATGTCAGGTGCCAGCAGCAGTGGCTCATTCAGAGTTCTGGCAGCGGTACTTCTATAAAGTGTTCCAGTTGGAGCAGGTACAGCAGATCTGTGTCTTAATACTGACCCTTGAGTTGAAATAAGGCTTAAGAACTTATCTGAAGACACACAGCTCAGATGCCCAAACAGCATTATGTTGTCATTATGAGTCACAGGAGACTTAACAGCGCAACACTTTCCTTTATTGAGGTTTCATGTTTGTTCTAGGTGTGGTATCAATCATGCAAACAGTAATTTAAAGAGTAACGTGGTAGCGCCATCTGCTGGTCAAGTATGTAAATGCAGCTGGTAAAAACAGCACGGTTCTGTTTAAAGGAACAGTCCACACAAAATTTAAATTTGCTGAATATTTAGGCCGTCCAAGATGTTGATGAGTTTGTTTCTTTATTGGAATAAATTTGAAGAATTGAGCATTCCATCACTTGGATCCACTGCAATGAATGGGTGCCATCAGTATGAGTCCAAACAGTTGATAAAAACATCACAATGAGTATGTAATAAAATAAACCTTATTTATTAAAAAAGTGTGTGTTTGTAGGAGGAGGCCAGGAGAGTAGCGCTGAAACAGAGAGCAGAGCAGACGGATCATTCTGAGAGTCTTGGTTGGGAGGAAGAGGACGAAGAAGGTTTGAAAAACAATTGCATAATTTAGTGCAGTTGGTTTGGATTTTTATTAGAAGATGTCAAGCATACTAAAGAAGTTTAACATTGCAGTTTAAGAACCTTTGTGTTCCTTAATCACTATCTCTTCTCTCTCTCTCTAGGTGAGTTTCTCGGGGCCACATCCTCATCTCGCTTAGATTTCACGCCACCTGTCGAAGAGGCATTTCAGGCCACCCCTGAAAGCTCCTCACCCTCTCAAGTGGTGGTTTCCACCAGCAACGTAGCATCTGACGTCACTCCCTCCGTAAGCAGCGACAGCGTCAGCTTCCCCACCCAGATCGAGAATCAAGTGGACTCCGTCACCATCAGGGTCACGCAGTCGTCACCCGCTGCAGACGAGGTCTCTCAGAAACTCTCAGAAGCCAGTCTACAGGAAACCTTCCCAGAGGAGCGACCCTCCCAGCGCGAAGAGACCGCCAAAGAGGACGTAGCTCAAGACCTCCGAGTGTTTGAGCTTAACTCGGACAGCGGCAAATCCACACCCTCCAATAACGGCAAGAAAGGTGAAACTATATGTGATCAAAAAGATTTCTATGTTAAATAAATGCAGTTCCTTTCAACTTTCTGTTCATCAATAAGTCCACAAAGATACTAAGCAGCACGGCTGTTTTCAATATTGATGATCAAGTGTTTCTTGAACAACATATGAACATGATTTCTGAAGGATCATGTGACACTGAAGACTGGAGTATAGATCCTGAGAATTCAGCTTTGTCTTACTGGAATATATTATGTTTTAAAATGTATTCAAATAAAAAAGTTATTTTATATTGTGGTAATATTTAGCTGTATTTTTGATTAAGGAAATGCAGCCTAGGTATGCATAAAACCTAAAAAAAAACAACAACCAAAAAAACAATAATAATACCAGAAAAGCTTTTAAACTGGATCACGTAATATGACATGAATGAAGTATTGAATTCTGATGTTATGTCTGCACATGTAGGTTCAAGTACAGATGTGAGTGAAGACTGGGAGAAGGATTTTGATCTGGATATGACTGAAGAGGAGGTTCAGATGGCTTTGTCTAAAATAGATGCAACAGAAGAGGTTTGTTCTTCATGACGGTTAATTCAAGTCGAAATGCTGAAGATCCTTACACCATGTTTCGAATACTTGATATTTTCTAGCCATGATTAGACCTTCTGTGGACTGTTCTTAACTTCATTTGGTAGATGCCTTCACACAAGATAAAGAGTTGTTTCATTGAGTTAAGATGCATGTTTATGTGTGGCCAGTTCAAAGTTAGGGTTTTAACAGATTAGTCTAATGATATGCAAGTAACATGCTTTCTGTTCTGTTTTCATCAAGATAAAAGATCAGCCATCAAGATACTTTAGCATTTACAAATCAAGTGATCTTTATTTTTATAGTGCTTTACGATACGAATATGAAACAAATATGATCAGAAAAAATAATGCAAACTTAATATGAGGCTATAAAGCAGCTCTAATAACACAAGTGTCATTGTTCAGCTCCAGACAGTTCAGTGTAAGTGTTGGAAAATTAATC
>JAUCNO010000044.1:11790371-11816350 GCA_032353835.1 Enteromius viviparus
AGCAACAAAATATTGTTTATTTTTGTTCAACCAAGTCCAACAGACCAATATTGTGCTGTGCGTGATTTCACATTGAGAAGTATATACACACAGCCATTGTTCACTGACGAGCTGCGCAGAACCATGTTCATTATCAGCGTGGATCTGCGCAGCTCGTCAGTGAACAACGGCTGTGTGTAGTATACAGTAGTGTAGTGTAGTATGTGAAATCACACACCTGATGGCATTTACCGACAAAACGCGCAAACATATCAGCCAATCTAGATCGGTGCATCCCTACTTTCAAGTACATTCAGAACATTACAAATGCTAGTTGGTGCTCCAGTATAATCGGTCCGCTGAAACTCATCAGTGATAAACGTTCTGCGGTGCAAAAATAAGTGCGATTAAAATCCGTTAAAAAAATGTAACACGTTAATTTTGTGTAATTAATTAATCTAAATGAACACGTTAGAGTTCCGGCCCTAATGTTTATATATATTATTATTTAGAGAATAATAATAATTATCTCAGTAATTTGTTAATATTAAATATTTTACAAAATTCTTTAAAATATCTTTGTTTATTTATACAGGTTGGAAGAATTTGGAGTGAGTAAATGATGACAGAATTATAATTTTTGAGTGAACTATTCCTTTAAGAGTTTGAAAATGTTTGGAAAGCAGCTTTCTATAGAGCTTGCACACTAGGTTTTAGAACATCGATTACTGTACGTCTATAAAGGTCAAAAATGTGTTTTAGAAAAAGCATAATCGTCTTAGTATATTTGCTTTTCATTACAGCGTCTCCATCACACTGCACAGCCCTGACCAAAGGATCAGATGAATGCCTGTCAGTTACACTCTGTTCCTCACATTATTTATACAGCTATAATGCATTTATTATATCTATGTTTAAATGGATAATGGTTTTAATCTTTGCACTGAATGAATAATATTTATAAACAACCTTTCGCTGAGCCATTTTTTCAATGACTTTAAAGCAATGCATTTTGGGATTTTATTCTCCACGTATGATACATGAGATGCTGCCTTGTAATTTGGTTCAAATAGGTATCTTGGCAGCCATTATAATTAAGCTGCGTACCTTTCAGTATAGCCTTCATTTCTGAAGTGTGCCTATGATGGCTACATAGCGTTTCTGAGCCACTGATAAAACAAATAAATAAATTATATCCAGAGATCTGCTAGCTATGTTTGTTGTACCTGCACATGGCGCGGTGAGAATTTCCATGGGCCGGGTGTCCAGTTGGGCTCCATCTGGAGGTTCGGGTGGGCTGACACTGTGGCTGTGGTCCTCCTTGGACATCTGTTCTGGAGTCAGGTGCCAAGTGACTAGAAATTACCCTGCAAAAGAAACATACTGATGAGAACAAGGTTAAAGCTTGTGAATACACAGCTGTCCTTGTTCCCACTATCGCTTTCCCCTCCTATTGTTTGGCTCATGTCAGTGGGCCAAAGCACTTAAAAAACAACCAGCGGCTTGGGAAATAATGTTTGGCAGAAGAAGAAGAAACTAAAATGGCACAATGAAGCAGAACATGGCCAAAAACTATCAATATAGGGTGTGCTATGATACAATAGACGTGTGCAAACGTTCAAGTCATTAACTAACTAAATAAATAAATATAGTTTTGATGCTCAGACCATGGCATTCCTGTGGTGAACATGCAATTTCAAGAGTTTCCTTAATTAAAGCGGCATGTGCTAAATGAATACTAATTTAGCTTAAAACATACACTTAAAGACATAATAGCGTTGGTTCATAGCTACTAAAAGCTTCACGAAGAATAATAATATCGTAATTTTGCATGAATCACGTGCAGCACACAGAACACTATGACTCTATTGGTTTTCATGCTGTGGTTTGTCTCTGGCGAGTCTCTGCACGCTCCTGCTGAAACTCACTCAAACCTGTTGAACGTGTGCACAGTTCACTTTATAGACGAACTTTAAATGTAAAACGACACTGTCCAAACGTCTTACCTGCTACGGTCACTCGGTACCAGTGTTGTTTCAGTGATGCATCTTCTAGCGCTCGCGCAAAACAAACTTTCAAGTGTCCCGTTCAGCGGGGAAAAGTCTTTTCTTTCTCTTCATGTATCTCTCTCTTCAAGTATTTACGTTGTTTTAGTATTTACGTGAATGTTGACACTCGTTGTTCCTCATTTGTTAGTTTATCTCGCCAGTTAACTCCAGCGTAGAATACATGAAAATAGTTATCTTCGTCTTCAAACTCTCTCAGAGCCTAAAAAACTTGACAGAAAACATCCTCAAGTAGAAGAAAAAAGCCTGTTTTTCTCACAACACTAAAGAAAGTCAAGAAGCAAAACGTTTTTTTCCTAATTTCCAGTAATGATGAAAGGCGTCGAGGTCGCTCGCCAGTGTTTGGAGCTCACGCGCTGTCGCTCAGAACTCAGCCAGCAGCAGCAGTCGCGCACTCAGCTCGAGACTGTTCGACAGGAAATGACATTGAGGGCTGATTACTCTGACTCCCTGCAGGCAAGAGATGCCTGTACTCTACAATTACACTGATTACACTCTTCACGACCACAGTAAAAACAAAAACACGCCAAAAGAAAACATAATAATACAATATACAGGAAATTAAATGTACAGTTTTATATTATTTTTATATTATCAAGAATGTCTAAATATTATGTAATTCTTCATTATGCATCATCATATTATATTAAAATGACGTGACTGTGTGATGATGGCCAAAATTATTAGAACACTAGTATTTTTACCAGCTAAAATAAAGTTTCAAAATGCAGAAAGTTTCCCTGTAAGGGGTGGGATAAGGTGTAGAGAAATAGCACATACAGTAAAAAGAATTGTACATAGGGAAAAAAAAGTTTTAAAGGTCAGTAAGTAGTCTATGGTTCAGAGGTCACATTAACTTATAAGAGCTCTGAAGGCACACTGAATGTGAATGTTTGGGAATTAAGAATTACCAATAAAGGCATTTTTGGAGCAGGAATGATATGCATTTATATTATTTTATGCCAGTGTCAGACCTGAATTCCGTGTTTTTGGTTCTATCTCTTCTCACATTTTTTCCCCCAGTTTTTTGCAAATACATGTAAAGGAAATGCTGCACTTTGACATCCTCCCATCCGATGTCCATCAAACCAGCATTGCGCAGGTATGCATCATACAAACTGATAAAAGGCAATCAAAT
Source organism: Enteromius viviparus (assembly GCA_032353835.1). Taxonomy (NCBI): domain Eukaryota; kingdom Metazoa; phylum Chordata; class Actinopteri; order Cypriniformes; family Cyprinidae; genus Enteromius; species Enteromius viviparus. Next base: position 11,793,555 of record JAUCNO010000044.1, read on the forward strand.
AAACTACTGATGACTGAGTAAAGTGTAATTATCCACACCCTCACCCACAACCAAATCCAGTGACACACATTGCAAAAAAAAACAGCACTCCTCAAACAATGTCAGACAGAGCCTCTGCCAGTGTTTGTTAACCAGTCAATGATATTCAGACTTTCAGTGTTGTATCTTGGTAATTAACCTGAAATTTAGCCAGTCTGCTTAGTATCTCCTCTATGGCATGAGAATGTTGTGGTCCTGTAGGCCTTTATGTACTGCATAGTTTTGTTTTTATGTGTTCTCGCATGCTTAAATGTGGCCCAGATTGGTTCTAACAGCGCGTGGCCAATCATCAGCATTGTTAAAGGGATAGTTACTCATCCTCATGTATTTCCAAACCCATATCATTTCCAAAGAGGGGTTCAGTGTTGTTTTTGACCCCACTGAATTTCGTTAAATGGGCAAAACCAGTTGTAACTTTATTCAAAATACCTTCTTTTGTGTTCTGCAAAAGACAGGTTTGGGATAACATGAGCGCGAGTAAATGGGATGAACTATCCCTTTAAACCCTCATAAGGTCTTTGGGGTCAGCACGACTCTGACCACCTATTCCTTAACGAAAAAAAAATCCCTTCATCTCAATGGAATACAATTTTGTGACTTTTCATCCTTTTCCATATTTACATTATAAACTTGATTCAGTCTTTCTGAAGGTATATCTTTTTTTTTACAAATAGGCTCTTCGGGGTCTATATGACCAATTGAAAATGAATGGGAAATGCAAACAAATGTGTGACCAAAAAAACATAAAAATCACGCACACACATTTTCACACAAACAAACACACACACACACACACACACACACCTAAATAGGTATGTTTGCCACAGTAAGCACTTTTCAGACTCTGACACACTTATACACACACATACAAATTTATTTTTAATGTCTTTTATAATGGTAATATATAAATAAATTCATAAAAACAATTCACAGTAGTTGTGATATGATCAGTTGGTTACATTACAAGTAAAATGAATGGGTCTCTATGGGCCCCCTACAGGTCAAAACTAATTATTACCTAAACTGTAACCCCATGGGTTTATCTCTAACCACCTATCTACACCAAACACCTAGGTCAACATCCAGAAACAACTTAAATCAAATTTAGGCCATTTAAGTGAACAATTAATATTTGACATGCAAACTAAAAACGTAATTTCGTGGTAAATAGGTCCCAAAGTACTTAATATTGCCGAAAACACAGCATTAATGTATAGATGAGAAGTAAACGAACAAAATGATATATTATTTGTATCATTAAAAATTTATTTATTTTTCATGGCTACGTTGAAGATCCTTGGGGTCATAATTACCCCAAAGACCCTGTCTATAAACAAGAAATAAGGGACTTATCCATCACGCCATGGTTATAGGTCAATGTACTTCATATAGGTAAACATGAGAAAGTGCTGGAATCTGGAGAAACTGAGAGCTGAGTAGGTGACTGTATTCCCATAATACCTTGTAGAACATCACAAACAGTCTGAAATGTTCAGGTGTTGTTGATGACGCAAACATTTTTTGTGATAAAAACAAATGAGCAGGAGCTAGACAGATTGAGAGATTTAAAAAGGGTGGCGGTAACAATAATTTAAAGTAGCTAGAGTATTCATGTGAATTTACCTCTCTAAGATAACTGCAAGAAAGAGTCAAAGAGCCACAAATTACTCATGTTCAAAAGTGTTTTTCTCTTGGATGTTATTTTAAACGTTTGACACTGATTGTTTGTAGCAGAATTGAACATTTTGGCACGAATGGGGTAGGAGAGAGGGATGAAAATGTGTTTCTAATCACTCACAAAGATGCTTTTGTTCTTCTGTAAGCCAGCGGTCCAGGCTGAGGTATTCTGTCAGAGACTCTTAATTAGACTCATTATGTAGGGTTGCAGGGTGCAGGAGACACTTAAATTATTGTGTGTGTGTGTATGTTATTTATTATTCACCAACTGTAGGTGGATACAGTAAGTGGTCTAAGTGGCATATTTTGACACTCAGGAGTAGAGTCACTGCGCAAACACTAGCAGTCAGGCTTTTCTTGAGTCATTCAGTCTTGCGAGTCAGAAAGTACCTGAGTTTACCGGAGTTTAATGCGGTTCCAACAAAACAAAACAATTCTTTCCAAAACTTTTACTAAATTAGGAAGTTTCCTGCCTGCCCAACTCTTAGAGACAGTTTGAAAACACTTTGATCAAATAAAATATAACTTTCCCGAAAGCACCCACATTTTCCATCTTTACTCTTAATATGGTGGCAACACCTCTGCAGAGCAAAGGCCTGTGTGCTTTAAAGATAAGCTTTCAGGGCAGATTTCATACTAAGTGAAGGGATCGCAAAAAAAAAAAAAGAAGAAAGAAAAAAAAAGATGAGAACCTGATCCGGACTAAATGGGCTGGAATAACACCCTCCACCCCGTCTGTATGTCAGTGAGAGATTTTCTCAGAAGACTGAAAGAGCTCTCTGACTGGGCCTGTCCTGTTATTTTCCTGTTCTATTTTTTTTTTTTTTTTTCAATCTGCCCCATTCAGTTTTTGGCTGGTTTATTTACCCCTCCTGGTGGACAGAGCCTGTAACACAACAACAAGACCACCACATGGCCACACTTCTGTAGCCTACAACACATACACAGTACTTTTTCAGCATGCTGTTCAGAATGAACCTGATGTACTGCCACCACACTGTCAGTCTGACACCACAGAGCTACTAGACAACACAACAGCAGCGCGGAAGAAATAGCATGTATGTATGTGTCATATAGGTTAGTTTTTTGGAAACTGATACAGCCTTTGATAGGATAGGTCAATATTTGTACTATGCATACTACATATATTTACAGTAGGACAAAGAAAAAATAATTTTGGCACATGTACACTGTACTTACATATAGTATTTATATAGTTATAGTAAGTTTCCCCATATGTTTATGCTTAGACCTTTTTTGGGACTACTTAATAGACTCAATATTTAATGTAGCTATTAGCACAGTATGTGAATGCATTTATATCACATGATCAATGACCCACGGATACTATATATATATTATTGTAATATTGAATCTATTACTCCATTCAAACTATGGCAGTCAGTCTACAGCTTACTCAACAGAATTTTGAAGTATATGAGAGGGGGTTTGCAGTTTAAATATTAGAAGTAAATTATATAACTGAGTGATTAGCTGAATGCTATTAGGCAAGGAGGTAATTATAAACATTACCCTATTACTCAACGCACCACAGAGCTCACACTAAGACAACTTCTGACATGTTTTTTTTTTTCTCCTGTGCCCCATCTATCTTGTCCCCCATCCCTAAAATAACATCAAATGGATCAGGCCATGATGTTCCTCTCCTTCAATAAGTTGGAATGACAAGTGCTTCGTAGACACTCAATTTCCTTGAAGTTGAGACCCCCTGCTTTCTGGTTCTATCACCCGCTTTACACCAAAGACAAAGTGTCACATGCATGTTGCATGTTTCAAGGGAAGCTTCCTCTCTTGCATTCTCTTAACTGAGAGCACATTTTCTGCACCTCATACACAGTGTACTGCTTTTGAGGCTGTCTGTGAGAGAAACAGCACACGCTCTGACAAGCTGTCACCACAGAGACAGGCAGGACTCTCTTGCTGGTAAAGATGCACACACTTAAAAGTGCATTAGATATTAATCCTCTGGCGTATGACACATTTTTAAAAGAAAGTTTAACAGTATGATATTGCATCAAATCTATCAAAGGGTGATCATACTCTCTCTCTCTATATATATATATATATTTTTTTTTTTTTTGACATTTAACAGAATATCTACCTGAGAGATTAGGTAGATTAAGGAATGTTTTTGTTCAGGTTATTATTTTATATTGTTATATTATACTTTCCATAAATGAAAATGCCAGTTGACTTTACTGTATGCAACACATTAATAGTATATTTCTAAAAATATATTACATAACTTATATAAAATGTATATTTTATATTTACTATTGACATATTATAACCAAACTATATAATAATGTAATCTTCACCAAAAACGTACAATAAAACAGGGCATATTTCTTTGAAAAAAATCTGAGAACGATAAAAGAAAGTTATTTTCTGAAAAAACATTTAGTTCTAATTAAAGTGTTGAATGCAGAAAATAAATTACAATACACAAAGCCTATGACAGTGTAATAAGTATTTTTATTGCATTTTATAATGCCATTGTCAATAATTAGTACAGATTACATGCAACTAGACCTACTGTACAGTTTTTTATTGTCTGCATGGACAGACACAAGAAGATTCAGGTTACAAATACACAGATATATGTGTTTTTTTTTTATACAGCATGAAGAAAAACGGCAGTGACTGGCATAAACATGGTCACCGGGGGTTAGAACGACAAAGGTGGATGGCTGGATGCCTTTTTTTATTTTCTATACCATTTCAAAAGCCATCACCTTTTCTTCCCCCAAGTCTCATCTGAAAAAGCAAAACAAATATGTAAAAAAAAGAAATGAAAGAGAAGTAAACAAACAAGTTAAAAATGAAACTAAAGTACATAAAAGTCACTGCTGGAAATGTACACACATTCGTAAAAATACAATGAAAGGAGTCGAAGTGGTAGTTCCATTTGATTGGCCGAAGAAGTTAATACCATCAGGCAAAAGCTCCCCTGCAAGGGTCCTTTACTTAGAAAACGGCAGCTCAAAGCTATTCATCACGGGGCAATGGAGCTCTGAGGCGGCGTGAGGGTGTGGATGAGACATAAAATACACCTTCGTAACGCATTTGTTTGGTTACAGTTGTGGCAGACTTGACCGATTTGGAATACAAAAATCTAGCCACAATCCCTTTGGTGCTCACTGAAGATGAACTGCATTTCTTTTCACAATCTTATTTGGTATGCTACTGTGGAAAAGCCACACCAAGTTCACAGCAAATGGCAAACAGTGGTCAAAAATAGCCTGTGAGACTTTTATCAATCTTAGTGCCTGAAAGCATGGCATTTTAGAGCCATAATGGTGCGGAGAAGCCAGAAAATTAGAAAGACGCTCTCAATCGGCATGATACAACCAAAGAGAGCCAAGAATTTCTATACAAATCTGGAGAGCTATTGCCTTATGAGAGACAGCTTTGAGTGCTCATGGTAAATAAAGGAATGATTTGACTTTAAAGGGAGTCTGTACACATATTGGCACCTGAAAGGACCAATAATAATAATAATAATTAAAAAAAACACCTTAAAGTTGCTCTTTCTTATAAGCAAGAGAGGGCTACACATTTTCTTCAATGTTTTTTTTTTTTTCTCTTTCATTGTTTTTCTGAAGTTTTGGTCCTGTCTTATGAGAAAAGTCCTTCTGAGGTATCATTACACAATGAGTTCAACTTTTTAGTTTAGTTTTCTCTCTTTTTTCCTTAAAAATGCATAAATGCACTACAGAGACAAAAAGTATCAAAATAGACCTAGCTAAGATAAATATACAAACAGGTGTGTTACCTAAACCACATATCTAACTCTTAATCTATCTTTTTTCGAGAGATAATACACTAAAAAAATCATCGTCCCAGACGTTTTATGACAGAAAAACTGGGAAAACAAAATCAAAAACCAAAAAAAAAAAAAAAAAGGAAACCAAAAATTTAACCATGATACCTGCAGCACATAATATGATAAATACATACACTTTAGCATAAGCAATACAGTATAGGAATTCTGAGCTCAAAACTTTACAATAGCTAAAAACAGGTGCAGAAAAAGTAAAAGCCAAAAGAAAACAAGTAAAGGAAACACGAAAAGGAGGGAATGCCCTTGAGAGCTAAGCCGAGCTGCAATACACAAGAATACATCATTACAACGTGTGTAAAAGTAACAAAGGAGTCATGGCGATCACCACTGATGCGTTTCAGTCCACATCTTTACAAAACAGCTTTGTTTACACGTGTACCTTAAAGCACAATTGTAGTCCATTTAGTGAATGCAGCAATTCATTCGTGAGTTTTTCAATTCCTTCGCAATCCTCAGTTCTTGTAGCACAAGCTCGTTGGTTCTCTTTGGATATTTTGGTTTCGTCGCGTGGTAAAAAGAAAGGCCGGTTTTAGCAAGAGCGTTATGATCTCTTAGGGATGGTCTATGTATGTGTGTGTGCGTGCTATTTTTCCACCGCCGTCACGAAGCTACACTTTGCATTAATTGGGAAGCGGGGTCCGCGGGAGAGTGGCCTGCGTTAATGCATTCTGCCTATCATCATTTCTGACACCCAAATGACTGGCCCATTGAGTATGCTCTAATGACCGGCCAGCTCGATGGCTCTCATTGGCCTGGCCTCTCATTATGCATACGGAATTAGAACACACAATTAAGCCTCCGCACAGAGGACCTGTACATAGACACTATGCTAATAGATCACTTAAAGTGGGGAATATGTGATTTGGAGTAGACCCTTTTAAATATGTTGACCACTTAATGCTTCATACTTAACTGGACTCAGCATTTTTTTTAGGAGGGGATAGAGAGGTAGCTGTCTTCCCCCTCCCGGTTGTGTCTCGTTTATTTATTTCCATTCATGTTAACGAATTTGGAATTGACAAGCTCCGTTCACAGCTAACGTATGCAACAATGGGTTATTTTGGTTTTTTCGACAACGTGTGTTTGCGTTTTATTTTTTGTATTTCGTGGATGAATGAAAAACTAGAAGGGAGTTACACCTTTTGTATGACTATTGGTGAGTTTCATTGGCCTATCTATTTTGTGAACCGTTTTTTTAAAAGGAGGTAGCATTATTTTTGGTTTTATTTCTTTGAAGGTGTTTAGAAGGTGTGTATGAAATGAACATACAGACCAGGTACATCGGACCATGCTTAAAAGCGAACAGAGGGATCCTCCAACATAAAATTAAAAAAAAAAGTCCTTGAAATGATTCCTGTCAGTTTTGAAAAGATCTGAGTCCCTATCAGCCATCCCTTATTAGTGTGGTAAATAACACTGTTCAACAGGCAGGGTAAGCATAACAAGCAAGCGCTTGTCTGCTTTTTTTGGTATTCGTTGAACTGCATTTAATTGTGAAATACTGGTAATTGAAGTAAACCATAATGCTAAGTAATTGCTGCTGGCTTCTAGTGTCAGAAAGTACATCAACTGTTATTTAAGTGCCTTTTGCATGTAAAGTCCTTTGCAATCTTAGACGGTGAAGACTGCATCTCAACACTGCAATTGCCTGAGCACAAGATGGGGTCGAGAGCTTCCTTTCCCAGATCCTAAGTGCTTGTACATTAACTAAGGAACTGCAAGAGGCTTGTTAATACTGCTTTTTTTGCTTTTTGTTTCCTTTTCGGTTTGTTTTTTGGCCTTTTGACATATGTAGTGTTAAGAACTCATTAGGTTAACTTATATTAAAACAGTTTTCTCCTTTTTCGAAGAAAAAAAAAAAGCATTTGCATTTTATACTTTGGTTTTTGGAATGCTCTGTAGTGTAAGTCAAAAAATTAATGATTTAACTGGAAAAGAAAAGGGAAAAATTTCAAATGACGAGTTTGTGTTCTTTTGGCCAGTTCTTTAGGAAGAAGAAATTATAAATAAAAAGAGTTTTTGGTTTACTAAATATCTCTTTGGTTACCTGTAACAAAAGTAAAATGGGGAAAAAATTAAAACTTAAAAAAGCAACATATATTAAATTAAAACTTGGAATTTGGCATGGCACTACTGAGAAAAGTTTTTTTTTGTAGTTCAGCGAAAGCAAAATCTCACGTGCTAATCAGACACTTTCTACTCACACAGTGAATTGCAAATAACTTTTTATATATCTAGTAACTATAGAACTTTGAACTGATAATGAGAGAGTCACCGTGTTGGTTAGCCACAGTACAGATCCCCTTTGTAATAACAGCGTGAGGGGGCAAACACTGTGGTCTGAGGTATTCCGTGACCTTGTTATCGCAGCTGATATCAATTGGCTACAACAGAAAATTTTGAAACAAAGTAAATGGTGCAAATCTGGGAAAATAAGAACTAAAATAATGAACAAATGAAGCAAATTTGTGACAAAATAAGAGAGATATGAGTGCCTTTAAAGTTTTTTTTTTCTTTTTTCTCCAGGATCTTACAGGGAGCCTTGCAATGCGTATTCCACCTCTGTCTCTTTAGTTTCAGCTTCTCTCTGCTATAAAAAAAATGTTTGAGTGGTTTTGTTGGTATTTCACGTCATATTTTATCTGTGGTTCAGTTTCAGAAGTTTTCACTTAATGCTAAGTGCTATCCTCGAGATCCAATGCTAGAATACATTTTTGGAGTTTGTAAGGATTTTGGAACTTCTCTCCCAAATGTAACCCCTTTTTTGGAAAGATGAGAGAAAAAACAAAACAATCATCAACAGAAGAATTACATCACAATGAAAAATGTTGATCCTTTAGAAATAAGCGACTATGAAAGTAAAACGAAATCGAAAGCTACTGCACACATATAATAATCAACGATACAGTCAATAAAGTCTCTGAGCCGGTCCCCCACAAGCCTCGTGTCAGTCTGGCTGTCATAACAGCACCACAGGAGAACAACAGCGAAAAAGTTCCTTTTCCTGAAATATGCCTTTTTTGGGGGTAGCAACATTTTCTATGTTTAGTCTGACAAAGAGCGAGGGGGGGAAAACACATTTGGGCAGATACCATCAAATAAAAACAGGGACAGCGCAAACATTTGCCGCCTGATCGGAGGCTAACACTGCCTCGAGAACGAAAGCGTCCCCTATTTCGCTAGTCCAGTCATGTAAGGGAGACAAAAAAAGAAAAAAATATGGTTGGTCAGATGGCCAAGGATGCCGTCACCAGTCTTTCAGCACATTTTCTTTCAGTCTTTGCCTTTGTTGCGAGTGGTGAACAAATCTGTGTGACCGCAAAGTTACTGAGTCTTGCAGCATCCCCTTGAACGAGTACAAAAATCCGGTTGAAATCAGAAGTCACTCGGGTGTGTTCGTCATCTTTTTCCTTTTTTCAAACATCTTTCTGAGGTAAATCACAGCTGTGTATTTATCCCATAGAAAAGCAGTGTTCTCAGGCCCAAAGAACATCAAAATTAAAGCTAAAAAAGACAAGGTAAAAAAAAAACTTGGGTGACTTAAAAATGACTAAGCTTGTATACTGATGTCAGGTTTTCCTCAGTAGCTTTAGATACAGTGGTCCACACTTCTACCATAGCATGTTTTAGAATACAGGAGGACACAATGCACAGCTGCTCAAAGGGCCTTTTCGAGGGTACTGACGGAAAACACAAAAATGAAGGGGGGGAGAAATGTGTTTTTGCATTGTGAACTGATGAGGTCTAACCCTGTTTTGGTTTTTGAAGTTGTAGTCGATTTTTTAATCTTTGTTTCTCACTTGATCTTGAACATCTTGAATATGAGGGAGGGAGGGACAGGGCCAGTAAGCTCCGCCTCCAAGCCTTCCTCCTACTCCAGCTCCTCTGTTGGAAGCTCCTCCTCCATGTCACGCTCATCACCGGGCATGCTCAGGTTTTGAGTGACAGAGGCCATGAGAGAGACAGGTCTGCTGTCCTCCTCCATCTCAGCTGGCTCCTCCTTCACATGGATTTGGTGTCTGAAACAGAAATAACATGCAAAAATCAGCCTGTGATTACAAAAGCATGATAACATGTCATTTTAAAAATACGGTTAAATTGCTTTCAAACACAAAAAAATACTATTTTAAATGTAGATACATTTTGAATTCAGAAAGGATTAAAAATATTTATTATAAACTTGTATGATATGATATTATTTATAACAATTACTGTGAGTATTCTAATCATTAAGTTAAATTCAGCATGGATGCATTACATAGAAAACAACAATTTTGAATGGTAATATTTTTCACAATAATAGGGTTGCCATTTTTAATCAAATAAATGTTTCTCAGTGAGAAAAAGTGACAAAAACATTTGTAAAAATCTTACAGATCTCGAAATTTGGAATCAAAGTACAGTGCATTAGTATTCGAAATACACACACAACATATCAAGGAACTAGAAATCCGTCAGTCTTACCCGTACTGCTGTGGAGAAAGGCCAGGGCTGCAGCTGCCGTTACTGTTGACTTGTTCAACAGTGCTGCTGACATCATCGTGGCCGATGTGCAGCATGTTGAGGCTCGCACCTGTGCTGTTGTTCATCAAGGTGGGGCTGTTCAGAAGGCCAAGACTGCTCTCCGCGAGCGCAGCCTGCACACACAGATTGAAAGGATCTTGACTTTATCAAAAGTTAAGAGAGATGCAATGATGGCTGCTGTAACATAATAAGCCGCTGTTGATAATACAGTTAATACCGTAATAAAAATATAATCATATATAAGATAAGTCAAGGAAGATGAATGCAAAGTGTAATCAAACACAAACCCTTCTGGTGCTACTTATCCATTTTAATTGTACACTAACTACTAAAAGATAAATGTGCTGACTGGATAGATGTACTGTGTTTTAGGAGACATCTGGCAGCAGTAATGCATCAGGGTAGTTTGTTTCACCACTAGGTGTCTCCTCGCTTCCATACAATAGATCTGACTTCTTGCTGAGATAACTTACACTGCTGTTACACATGTGCTCATCTCCAAAACTCAGGCATATATTAAATACATTAAAGTTTATTATACTGTTTGGTAATACCTTAATTACAACCTTTTTTTTATTACTTAAAGGGGAAAAACATAAGTAAAAACTGTAACAAAAGATAGGGTTAGTGACAAAGTTAAAATGCTGCTTTGTCACTAGCATTTCACTTCACTTTAATTTTGGTTAAATGTTGTTTTAAGATGCCTTTGTTACATGCACTTATTCTTGTAATGACAATTTATTATGCAAAATTACATGCAAGTAACCTTAAATCAAACTATAAGTAAGTACATATAGCTAACTAATATTACTGTATTACACTGTAACGACACCTTAAGTTAAAGTGCAACCTTCATTTTTTATATATAGTTAAAATGAATGTAAAGATGACTACTAATGACTATTATGCATCATTACTTACATCATTCATTTCTGAATTATCATTTAGAACTACGCTGCAAACTTTTAAAGTTCTTTTTCTTAAAAGAAAACCCACTACAGTGCATATTTTTTATAGGTACATAATTAAATCACCATAAACAAACACACTTCCAAGATGCAAGTCACAAAAACGTGTGTAAATGGTAAATTCATATTACCATTACTATATAAAGTACAAATCTGCATAAACAACTATGCATATGGATATTTGAATGCACGAGGAAAGGTGGAACGGAAAACGATTCTAAAATGACATTTTTATGTGGTACTCATGCCAATTCAAACAGCAGTGACTGCCCGAAATATGCCACCGAGAGAAAGAAAGAGCAACAGAGCGAGCAGGAGAAGAGAAACCAAAGAGTTTGAGGGAAATCCATTCTGATTCTGTGGAGACTGGGTGTTGGTGAGAAAGATGATCAGGGTCACACAAGGTTTAAAGGATGTGAACCAAATTAGGGCTATTTTTTACCCTTTATCTATAATTAACTGCAAGCCACCTACGATTTTGGCAAAAACAGACAGATCTAATAGGTAAACATTGTTAATGCCTGTTTAATGAGACGGCCGGGATGAATCACTTTTAAAAGGTCAGTTTCAGGCAAGATTGTGCCTACCGTGTGCAGACTAAAACACACTCAACTAACAAATGGAAAACTGTGGAGCGCCTCAGTTCTCTCACACTCTGGTAGGAGTGTTGTCGTCCGCGCCAGAGATCTCAACTGTGTGTCTGCTCTTTTGTTAAAGGCTAGTTTATGTGCGGCCCTTTCAGGATGAGCAGTTCCATTTCCATAGAGATGGCCTGCGGGGTCAGAGCGGGACAAACTGGGCCAGGCCGCTGGATATGTGTGTGTGTGCTGGCCCGTGATTAGCTGGGCTGTTTGTTTGTCAGGCGCTGACACTGCTTGTCCTGTGAGGAGATGGATGGGCGCAGACCTGACAGAGCGCCACACACGCTCACACACCCAGACCAGGACTCAAGCGCAAAGGCTAACCTCCCAGATCCATCTCTGTCTCATCACACAGCGTTCTTGGGAAAAACACACACACAAACACAGAAACACAAGAGCCAGGCTCCGGAAGCTCAGAACGAGAGTTGCGGTGACACCGCAGGTTTCAGATGGATTTTCTAGGACAGACACTAATTTTATGCTGTGACCTTCATTGACAAATATTTGATGCTATAAATCACATATGGCTGGCTGGGAGCGCGTGTGCGATGGAGGGAGGAGAACGGAGGAGGTTTGGGAGAAGTAGCTAATTAGAAGAGGAAATTATTATCAGCGCCCTTGTGTGCTTGATCTGGCCTGATCTGTGCAGCATTCCCACACTTTCTGAGGAATACATTTTCTTTCCAGTTGTTTAAAACGTACACATAAATCATTTAAACTGGCTGAAATAAATTGAAAAGATTGATTCGATCACAAATTATATGTCACCATGGCAGACAAAAATAAGTATAATAAGCTCTAGAAAAATGTATAGCAGCATTTCAATTTTTTTATTTTCCATGCAAATTCTAATTCAGAGAGATTCATCATTTAGTCTGGATTCTGAAGTGGTTTGAATCAAAAGAATCACTGATGAACCAACTCAAAAGAATGAGTCACTAAGGCTTGAACAAAAACCATATAAATAAATACATATAAACAATATATGAATAAATACATTTCTCCCCCTGGAACACGAAACCAGTCATAAGTGTCCATTTTTAAAATTGAGATGTACAGTATATGCATGTATGGTTTGTTAGGACAGAACTTTTTGGCCAAGGATACAACCATTTGAAAATCACCTTTTAAGTTTTAATATATTTATGGTAGGATATTTATAAAATATCTTCATGGAACATGATCTTTACTAAATATCCTAATGGTTTTGGCATAAATGAAAATACCCAACAACTTAAGACAGGTTCACATTTTCATCATAAAAAAATAAAAAATATATATTATATTTAATTTTTAAATTTTGTTTTGATGAGTCACTCCTCCATCATTTTCAATGATGAACGTGTAAAAAGGTGTCAATTTAATGTAATGAAGGCGCTCACCTGATAACTGGCATTCAGAGAGCCAAATCCCAGCCCAGAAATCATATTCTTCACGAGAGTGGGACTTCTGAGAAGGAGAAGAAAGAGAGAGGTTGATTAGGTACATGTGTGGATTACAACAAAACACATCTGAACGGAGCGGGTGTTAAAAAAAGCCCCCAAACCCGTGAAAAACGCTGAAGCACTGTTCTATTTACAAGAGATAAATAGAAAAGTTAAACAATGGAGAGTAACACATGCATTCTGACACAGCATATACTGCACACACACTACTGTTTGTTCGGTTTTTGTGTCTGCTGTGTGCTACAGGGCTGAAATCTGGCGCACAGGCCGCCGGCTGGGTAATTTGCCGTCGTCTCTCTGGCAGAGCTTGAGACGGCGTGTAACATCTGTTTATACAAATGCAAGCAGGCACGCTTTTCTGCTGTGCATCTGCTCACAATGTACCCTAAACAGTGTAGACACAGACGGCAAAAAATACACAGGCTCACAAACACACACGCATGCACTGCCAAACACAAGCAGGCAAGGCACAAAAGAGACCTTTGTGCTTTTGACTAGAGAGTCAGTAATAGGGTAATGATGGGAAGCCCATTAGGGTAATCATACATGCCAATAACGATTATAGCCCCACTTACAGAGCAGACCTACAAGCTTACGCTTTTGCTACAGGAATAAAGGCTGTTTTTGGGACTGCTCAATAAATTCTTCACTTAAAAAGTGCTGTTTTAATCCGGTGTTTCACGGGTTATTGCGACTAGTACAGACAGCTATTTTAGTCTGTAAAGCTTCAGAAAGTCTCAGCAGGCATTCTTAAGAAAGTTAAGAGAGGCGGCACAATTATTTGACATCAAACGTCATTTGTTACATCACACTTGATGCAATTTGCCTCCAGATGTAAGATTTGATTTAAGAACTACAACATAGGTGAAGATCACAAGTAAGTAGTAATTACATTTTGGCTTGACTACAAAAAATATTAAAAACTATGAATTGTCATATTTTATAAACAATAAACGACAGTCCTAGAGGTCCCTGTGTGACTCATCACATTATATTTTATATATATATATATATATATTTTTTTTTTTTAATGCTTGTTATCAGTAATGTACATTAGGATGTTTTGTGTTACAATTTATGTTTACTTGATGTTTATTGCATTAAATAAGAGTTTAATATTACCTTTTGTACAGTATGACTACTGTATATATGATTATTGGCCATGTTTCATGGCCAGAGCACTTACATTTAACTCTGAATAGAGGTGTATTAGCATTATTACATTACTAAAAAGTCTTGTTATTGTCACCCTACTCTTTTCCTGTTTTTTTTTTTTACTGTAAATTTAAAATGGTATTCATTTCCCCAGTGTATTATATTAATTCCGGAGTCTTGGAAAATCGTATTTCTTTTTAATTTTCTATATACATATATATCAACTATTACTTTAAGGGTGACCAGTCTGAGTCTACATACCCGGTCATCTTTGGTGGTCTCCTCTTTTGGTATTCCACTTCGTCCACGGTCCAAACAGCACCCTTGACATTCTCGACCCGCACAAAGCACTTGTGCAGACTTAGGTTATGGCGCACAGCATTCTGGGTAACAGCGACAGGACATAGAGAAGACAAGAGAGCAAAAAGAAGAAGTCAGTCTCGCGTTCCAGACACTAGTCAAGTTTCTATGTATCTTAAGCAGAATCGCGACCGCGTTGCTGTCATTGCTGGAAATGCAATTATAGTGCGCCCTGATATAAACAGCCTTTAATAATGGCATAAATCTTATACCTGCTTTCTAATTAAAAGAGTGCACGTGATGATGAGCACAAAAGATTGTACGGCTCAGACAGGGACGTGTCGACTGAGCGTATCTCTCCATCTCGAACCCGTCCCCCTCCCACCCGCACCATCTCACAGACACACACAACCAATTAAGTGCACATTCTACTGAGGGGAAGTGACAATGTGGTGCCACACCATCATAACAGTGGGGAGTTAAAAAAAAAAATCCATCTTTGAACGCAAAAAAATAAGAAACGATGCGCACTATCCCCCCTCCACCATCAGCAAACCCACCCCCTGCTTTTTTATTTTAAATTTCACTAATCAGCCACTATCTAGAATAACACCCCCAAGGGAGGCCCCTTCCTTTTCATCTGCTATTTGTAGTTTGTTCATGCCCAATTTCATTACCAATTTTAATTCGTGTATAATTAAATCCTGTGTATTTTTTCCGACGCACTCTTTTTTTTCCTGAATCCATGAGGGAGGGACTGCTGATGCCGGAATCACTCCTAACCATAATTACAAGTGCCATAATCAGGCGAGGCCTCCCTCCTTTGAATAAATTTCGCCGTGCAGGAGCGATGATGCTTAGTTTTGCAAATGAGTATGACCCCAATTTCAGCCTGCCACCTCACCGATTTTATTTGCATTCCCATCCGTGATGAAAGACTAATTCTCCCAGTTAAAACATTAGCAGCAATTTAAAGGGGGTCAGCCTCTGCAGACATAAACAAAATGCCCGCCTGGCTGTGTGTGTGTGTGAATGAGTGACTGGAGGGGTGGCAGCTATATTAGAAAGATGGCACGCTTGATGCGGGTGTCAAATGGGTCTCGGGTCCTTTGGTGACGGCGTCCACATGAAGAGAGATGACCATTTTAGCTTAGAAATAAACAGCTTGAAACTGTGTTCAAACCAGAAATTCAGGTTTTTCAGTTTTAAAAATATAAAAAAAAAAATTTTTGCACCACTGCATCACTCATCAGATCAGGAACATGTATTAAGACAATAAATATGGGCCGGTTTCAAGTACAGTGGGTATAAAAGCTACAGAGCTTACCCAGGACAAGGCTTAGTCGAGATACTAGTGGTCTCATTTAAAAGAAAGTACATGTGTACAAATGGAATTAAATATTTGGTGCAGATGCCAGGAAAAATCTTGTAATAATGTAATCAAAGTAATAAATTACTATTGATTTTAAACCTTCTATTAGAAAATAATGCATTCTGTTGTTGATAAACTGCATTAATAAAACAGCTTATTACTTTAAAATAAATTTATTGCATTACACACGACTGCTCAAAAATGGGCTTAACCTGATAAAAAAGGGACATTAAAAACATTTATATATATATATATAAAAAACATTACATTTGAACTGTCCATCCATAAAAAAAGTGTATCACCATTTCTACAAAAATATTAAGCAGCACAACATTGATAATACATAATGCTACTGTATCTAGACCATATTAGAATGATCTTTAGAAGAATCATACAGCACTGTAGACAGGAATATAAAAAAAAAAAAAAAGAGCTTTACCATAATAGATTTTAATAACACTAATATTAATAATATTGAACTAAAAGATGGTTATAATATTTCACAATACCGTTTACTGTATTTGCACAATATGTTTTGCAACTTCATTCAAAAACAGAAATCTTTGCACTGTCACATATTTGCTTTTTATCTAAATAAATTTGCATTCGCTGATAAGAAAACGTGTTGCAGCTACCAAAAGTTAGCTCTACACTCGATGTCTATAAGGGACACAAATAGCAGCAGTTTGCAAAATGACCCAGCTGGTGTCTATCTTGTGAATAAAAGCCGCCCTCTAACTGATCAATGACTTCCCCTACTCTCCGGACCTAACTTCTCATGAAATATATATGGCCATTAAGAGCACCGGAGAACATGCATCTCCATTTCTATATTTAATACGGGGCCAAATGACTGGCAAGAGAGGAAGGCAAGTGAGAATGTGCAGTTATTAAAATAAAAAGGAGAGAGAGAGAGAGTGTGAAAAGGTACTATAGGAAGGGGGGAGATCTGGCCCTGGTCGAGAAGGAAAAGTAGACGGATCCATTAATTGTTAAATTTCATAAAAGTGAAATGAGTTGTTAAAGATATTCCTGCCACTTTCACCTCCTTCCTCTCAACTCTCACTGGCTAAGCTCACTAACTGCTCCTGGGTGCCGCTGCGGTTCAAGACTATTAGCCCGCTGTTCTGTCTCAATGCCCTCAGCCTCCTTTGGTCCCTCTCTCACCTCACCTTCTCCGATTCTCTCCCTACTTCCTCTCCTCCAGAGGCTCAGGCACACAAATGAGCCTTGGGCCAGTGTTGGCTGAATGTGGGGCAGCACCTCCTCAGCCCAGGCTCCAGGCTATAGGCCACGTGAATGGCTAATGAGGAGACTGACTGACAGGAAGCGAACTACTCTTTGCGGTGTCCGGTCTGACAGCACCTTGCCAAGTTCCTAGTCCATAGGGGAGGGGGAGGGCGGGAGGTATGTATTAGCACATCTTTCTGAGGGGTGAACTAATGGCTAAGCAGGGTGATGGGGAGATGGCCCGCTAAATGGGACGGTTGCATGGGCTTTTAATGACTGCTCTTCACTTTGAGCAAAAAGAGAGATAGAAAGAGAGAGAATGAGGGGTGACTGGAGGATAAATTTCATAAAGGTAAGATAAAAGTTAAACTACGCTAAATTACACTGTTGATGAAAATAATAATAATAATAATAATGAAAATATAACTAAAGTCATGTTAGATAAAAGCAAACCATGTATTTAGTATTACTATTATTTCGATTTATTACCTCTTGTAATATTAACTGCCCACCTCGGGTGGTATGAAACAGAGCGTCATGTGGTTAAAGCAGATGATTGGGCATCAAAGCTAGAGGTCAAAATACACAGGTGGACGAGGGAGGAGGGATGACAGCAGCTGTGGCGGGATCCAGTGAAGTGTGGCATGTCGGAGCTGGTCAGGAGATGCTGAGCTGATACAGAACCGGCTGTGGACCAGCAGGGCGCATGCTAATCAACCGGTTCAAATTAAACAGTCTGATAAGAGTTACAATGCTACGTGCCTATTGACTGATAAAACACAAACTGTGTTGGTATAAGCATACACACAGTAGGGAGCCATTTCACTGATTTTTGCATAACTGAAACAGGAGAGTTTTGCCACTTTTGAGGGAAAGTTATAGCAAAAAAAAAGGAAATCTCGAATGAGTCAGACTTAAACTTCCTGCTCCCACCTACCAAACGCCATTAGGCAGCCCGTCGCCACATAACACAATCAAAACAATAAGGAGAAGACACAAAAAAATGAAGAAAAACAGATCTGGGAATGGCCAGGTCGTAACTTGGCTGTCTGTGTGATGCCGGGCATCATTAATAACCTCACTGTTATTGGAAGTCTACAGAAGGCCGTATCTCTGTTGTACGCGCTGTACCCCTTGGCACGAAGGGTGGATTTATTGTTGTTTGGGTCATGTTGAACAATGGGCTGTGTCTGTTGCTCTGTTTTTATCTCTGTGAGACTTCTAAAAGAAGGACCCCATTTGCCTCATTGCTAGAAGACAAAGCATGACTGGTATTTAGACTGGTATTTTCCTCTGATAAAGGTCTGTTGATAAAGCAAGATCAAATATTCCCAAAACTATTCAAGCAGTTTACAATACAAATAAAAACTAAACAACAAAAGTCATCTAAATGAATAAATACTACCTAAATGCAGCAGAATAATACTTTATACTTAGATCAAAGGAGTTTTTGAAAAACCGTGTCTGGGTTAAGCTGGTAAGCAAATTCCTATATTACTAGTCACTCGAAAAAAGCAGCTTATTTAAGTTACTTTATATAGTTAACTTTGGTAAGGTTTTTAAAATGAATTTCAAATATATTCTTTGCATTAAAAATACACACACACACACACAAAAACAGTAATATTGTGAAATATTATTAACATTTTAAATGTTCCCCTTTTTTTCTGCTATAATATATATTTAAAATGTAATCTATTCCAGTGATGCCACAGCTGAGTTTTCCAAAAAGTCATTACTCCAGTCTTCAGAGACACACGATGCGTCAGAAATCTAATATGCTAATTTAATTGAAAGAAATGATTAAAAGCGTTATGTTGAAAACAGCTGTGCTCCGAAATATTTTTGTGGAAACTGACTTCAGTGTTATTTGATGAATAGATATTACTAAATATTTGTAAGAGAAATCTATTATTAATGTCTTTTTTGTCACCTTTGATCAATTGAATGCATCCTTGCTGAATAAAAGTATTAATTTTACAGAGCCCAAACTTTTTAACGGTAATGTGTGTAGAACGGCAAGTGGTTTCTGCGGTAGCCAAGCACCTGCCATTGCGAATGAATAGGTAGTAGTGCTTTGAGTATTGTAGATGTCTATGGTGCAAAATGTATTGACTTCTTTCACTTGATAGGACATTACCTTCCATGTTGCTGTGTTTCTCCTGAAATAGGCAAACATTCGTGTAAACCAGTTATAGATCTCGTTTAGAGTCAGCTGTCGGTCAGGGGCTTCCAGAATGGCCTGGATGAATAAAGCCAAGAGAGAACGGAAGAGAGAAAGTGAGCGAGTGTCAAGAGGTGTTTCAAATGGCAGTTATTAGTAAGACATTAGCTGATGGACTGTTTCCAGACGGGCAGGCAGTGCATTATGGATAGTGCTGCATGTTTCAGCATGACTGACACTAAGCTAAGAGATGCGCATAAATCCTTAGTTACCAGCACACACCTCTGAACTCCGCTCAAATGGACAGTCCAGAACTCTATATCATACAGGCTGACTTACGTGTCGTATGAGGGAGGCGTAGGTGAATGGAGGCCTGACATCAGCGTTTTTGTAGAATTCACAATTCTGCGCAAGTTCTGTAATGGAAATAATTCATATGTATTTCAGTGATATGTAGAGCAAGATCAGCTCTTGTAGATTTAATATGGAGAGATGCTAACCTGAGGCGATGGGGGTGCAGAACTTGTCGGAGTTGCGCCGACGGATGGGTCCGACTCCGTGCAGGCTGGAGGAGCTGATGACGGAGGGTCCCTGCCTCATGGGGGTGATGGGAGTTGCGGCAGAGGTGGGGGGATGAGGCAAGCCCTCAGGAAACCCCTCACTTTCTCTTTTCGACAGCGACATGCTAGAGGCCAGGTTCAGCTAAATGGGAGGAAAACACAATTGAAAACGAAATGAGTTTACCGATAGTGTATCATATCACCATTAAAAAGGTTGGAATTTTTCTTGCTTCTTAAGGCTGTAGTTTACGTGGAGTAGCTTTTCAAATGCAATGTAATATCAAATAAATCATACAAAACATTCAAATTCACTCTAAAAATGCAAATGTTTATTATGCAATTAATAATGCTGGAATTAGTTATAATAATAATATTATTAATATATATACAGTACACCTTTCTAATTACAACAATATCTAATAAATAAACAAATACTTTTGCATAAATAATAACATTTAAAATATATAATAATAATTGCAGTATGCTTTTATATATGTATTATTCAATTAAACATAGAAAAAAAATGCATTTAAACTGTATTGCATTCAATATATAAAATTATAATTAATGACTTAGTTGCTTTTTTAAACATTAAAATATATAATAACATTTGCAGTGTATTAGTAACTGCCAACATATTATTAGGTAAATATAGAATTTATGCATTAAAAATAAAAATAAATGTTTGGGAATAAACTAAAACGGGATTGCATCCAATATATAAAATTATTATTCAAGTTGTTTACTTTTAAATGGCCTTTTTTATGCATATACATAATACCAGAAATAGTACAAAATGATGACAGTGCAAAACCCAAATGTCCTTCTCTATCTTTTTCTATCTCTCTATCTTTCTCTATCTAAGTCTCAGCGCAGCCTCGATCCTAATTCGCATCATCTTGGTGGTGTACAGTCATCTCCAACATTGCAATTACCAACCAGGAAATATAATCATCTTCAAATTGTCATTGCTCTCCCGCTATGAGAAGCGCATCCTGTGATCGTTGCCAGCACATCCATGCCAAAAGCAGTTGGCACAGTGACTCCATTATAAGGTGATCCCGTTCACCCGGTGAAATTCAAACAAAGCACCCCACAAATCCCATTTCTCAGACACGTGCGCGCACAAACGAGGCTCCTCAGTGACACATTGTCTGCAATTAAAGCCGCACAAGAGCAGCAAAACAAAGCGATACATGGTAGGAGGGGGTAAAACAACAATCTGGCAACAAACAACGCTTGCGGTTACCCGCACTCATTGTGGCCCTGCTCTGCCCAATTAGCTTCGGCGGGCACGGAGCTCTAGGAAACAGCTTTCCCCATCGCTCAGGGAGTCTTTTTCGGGGTTGCTTGTTTTGTTCTAATTAAAACCATCATGTGCACGTGTGAGCAGCGAGAGATAGAGCGAAGAGGGGGCGGGCGAAGCGGGGTTGACGCTAATATGGCGAATTAAACAGCGCCAGCCCTCTTTTCTCTCCATTCTCATTGCCACAGGAGCCAACCTGGCCCATCTCCAGTAATTAGGGGAGCAAAATGGTTTAACAGGTACTTAATTAACGCTGGAGCCGTGCCAGTTTGCTGTGCCAAACACCCAACGATCTTAATAGCGGTCAATGCCACACACGGGTTTGAGCTTGTGCTAAGCTCCGCCCTAATGCTCACCCTTACCACTTAATGCTAATTCTTTCTCTTGATCACACTCACAATTATCATTTTTTCATTCTCTCTCTCCCTCGTTCTCGTCTAGGTCACTCGGCCCAGCCCGGTCATCATTTCCCATTACCGTCTAATGGCGACTGATCCATGGAATGTGTCTCCAAACAGGAGACGCGGCCTACTTTCACCCTCCGCCTTCATTTATATCCTCTCAAATTAAGACACTCCACTTCTAATTGACAATTAATTTCAACATCTTCGTATTTTAATAAGACTCCTCATCAATCTCTGCATGAAATATTCATTAGATTCCTAATAATTGCACAGGCAGCTGGTGGCTTGAGGGGGAAACGCATTGTGATGACTGCGTATGAAGCAGCGGTGTGGAATATCTAAGAAGTTAAGCTCAAAACACTCATGTTCATTTACACTGTGGCATAAATACAAGCGTCTTTAAGTAGAAAAACACTCTTCTAAAGTGGACTGGAAGAAAGCAGGCCAGCTGTAGCTGCTACAAAGAGTCTATAAGAGTCCATCTTCACACTTGAGTTGAGACGATAAATGGCATGCTTGAATATTTTACTTTTGTAAAGTGCAAAGATAAGTTGAACAGGCAAATGTATGAATCTGATTTGAGTGTTACTATAGTAGCTGCTCTCCAGGAACATAATCTAAGGCGACGGCAGATAAAAGCATGGCACTTCCGCCGTTGTCCAACAGAGAGCGCTCTTTAGTGCCTCACACAACCGATTCATTGATCATTATGTGTGCCAGACAGTTACTTCACATGAAAAGGATAGACGCACTAGCAAAGTACACGTTATCACAGGAATAAGAACGAGACGGAAGTTAAGAACTTACAGGTTGGTTGAAATGCTTTGGCTCTGACGGACGCATGTGCAGGTGGGTCATCATGGCCTGCAGACGCTCGCTCTCTTTGGCCAGCTAGAGAACACAAAATTACACATACATTAGGATAAAAGCTGTTTTCTTATATAATATAATATATATAATATATAATATTTTTTCCCCCCATGTTTCCAGTTTAATGTGAACTGACAACTACAAAAATGTAATCTGTAGATTGTTTTTTTTTTTTTGGTTTAAAATTTTTTATACTTTTTGGTGCTACAGTATCAAAACATCCAGTCACCTTAAAACAACCTTAAAACTTAATAAATTTAATTAATATATAATATA
>JAUCNO010000044.1:11816450-11830302 GCA_032353835.1 Enteromius viviparus
AATAAAATAAAATAAAATAAAATAAAATAAAATAAAATAAAATAAAATAAAATAAAATAAAATAAAATAAAATAACAAAACAAAACAAAACAAAACAAAACAAAACAAAACACAACACAACACAACAAAACACAACAAAACAAAACAAAAAACAAAACAAAACAAAATATATGAATTTAAATGATATTCTAAAACTATACTGAATGTGTCTATTACACATACTGAAATAGTACACATATATAATATGTATACAAAAACTTGGTTGTGGTTAATCGCGATTAATCAATTAACAGCACTACAGTAATATTATATTACACCCACATATATATTAGTATGTCAAAATATTGCCTTGTTTTCATTAATTTATGTTTATGTACTATTTTTGTACCACTGTGTTTTCTTTGTACACAGCTGCTAAAGCTTTGGCAGCATAAGTGCACAATTATTTGTCATGCCAATACAGCACATTAAAAATGAAGTGTCGTCATGGTGTGTGTAGCACTCTTTTGGGCGCCGCGGAGAGGAGGAGGCAGTGACTCCAGATATTCTCTTGTGAGGATAATTTTGCATTCTGCCTGTTAACTGAGTCAGCTCACAGGGATGTTGACATGCCGTTTCACAGCTCTTGATACCTCCGGGAGAAAACATCTCTCTCACCATCCTTCTCCCTCTTTCTCTCGATTGCTGCGTCTCTTTCAGAGACACTTGCCCTGTAACCACACTCGTCCTCGTTTGACATTCCTAACCGCCATTTAGAGGAAGTGTGGAGGCAGGCGGCCCCTCGTAATCAGGGGGGCGACACACTGCCTCACAATGCTCTAAGACTGGCACCATACAGTGACACTAAAAGCGCTAGAAAAACAGACTGTTGCATTTTAGTGCTCATAAGTGACTGTGACTTAATATAAAAATATTGTAAACATTTATAGGATTGCCAATGTATTACGGTTACTGGGCATAAGGTAATGCTAATGTTGCTCGGTGATTAAAATAAAAGGCCAACAATATGAAAAAGTCAGGATGTGTAGACTGTTGTTGTGTTGGGTTTCAGTGTTGAAGTCCTCCACAGATCTAGGCTGTTTATTCACCATTCAGCCATTAGCTGATATGTGTTTAATGAGCTCCATGCTGGTCAGCTTGGTAATAAAAACAGTGGAAAAACTGAGCTGGTATGCTGGGAGAGACAGCAGGTTAGCGAATGGTGGTTCTGGTCGGCCTGGGTTGGCACTGGGGCGGCGGGGGTAGAGTAGGTGACAGGACGGAGGTAGACGTGAGAGGAAATCCACTTGGACGTGGACTGACTCTCTTGTCACTTCTCATCACCCTGCATCGATCTGGACACGTGTTTAAAAGCGCTTTGCGGGCCACAAAGTGAGCTCGCTACCCGCGTGCCTGGCAGGGCAGTGTTTTTTGAAACGCTCTTTGTTGTGAGGGGTTTATTTTTGGGAATGAGACGAGCTGGAGAACATGGAGGGGAGGTGGTGTGGAAAGAAAAGGGAAGCTGACCAATTACCAGGTCTGCCTGACTGGCACTCGTGATGGGAAGTTGTTCTGCCACGCAAAGCTGGAGGGTCTGAAGTGCCCGTCTCAATGTAAGCCCATCTAAGAGACATGTTTTTTTAAGGGATGTTGATTTACAGCTCCAAAGGCGGTGGAATGCTACCGCTGAAGGCGCAGTAAGGTTACTTGACCTGTATTTTAGTTTGGCGTGTTTGAAATGGGCGAGCAGCTCCCCCATAGCTAACGGTCTCTTTAATGCAACCTAATGTGACCGACCAATGTCTTGTCAGCGTCTGCCAATCCGAACTGTCACAAGACTCTCTTCTGACAGTCTCTGCGTCCAAACAAATTACTCACATGGACAATAAAGCATCATCCACCACTAAACATAGCACAATTCTGGGTCATTAATGATTTATGATTACAATGAAAGGCACCTAGTATTACTTGTTTGGACATTCTCATAGATTCTCATATTTATAACAAAAACTAAAAAATTTGATTTAATTTTAGAAAGAAATGTTGTGGACTTTTGCAGACATACATTCCTATTATTACTGATAAGGTTTACACAGCAATAATTTATATACAGCATTTGCATTTTTTATTTTATATATATAAAATATTGACATATTTTAAGCATTTTAAACAGGATTTATTTCAAATTTATTGTGGTGCCCAAGTGAAAATAACAAAACCACTCAGCAGATTAGAAAAATGACTGTAATTTGGCCCACATCAGGAGAGTGAAGCAGAGCACGGAGCACAGAGGGTGTCCATGGTCAAAAGAAGTCTCTAGCACTTTCCATGTCCACCCTTCTCCTTATCAACTCTCTCATTAGAGATGACACTCTGTATATGTGCGCGACAGGCAGCCCGCGGTGCTTGCAGAGAGTCTGCGGCATGAGGGATGAGAGAGGTGCTGGGAAACTCTCTAATTGGGATCCATCAAAGGAAGATATTCCGGCCTCCTCTCTCGCACCCACACTCTACATCACTCTTCCTTTTACAAGCTCCAGTGATCTCTATCAACTCATGTGACACATAATGGGCAGAAAATCATGCCAGCTGGGTGAGAGTTCTGGCAGACCAAGTCTCAGCATCAGTGCACCATATTGGTAAACACAAATTCAAACCTTGACCCTCTACTGTACCAGCAAAATAATTACAAGGGCAAAACGTAACAAAGCATCTAGCAAACACTACCCTGGTCTCATGGCATAAACCTACCTGGGTGCACTTTTAAGGAGACACGAAATATGTGCCAATAAGTACATATCACTCCAGTTCCCAAAAGACAAGTTTTCGATTAATAAAGTGTAATTTTCGCAAACTTTCTTTAAAGAATATCATGTTATGACCTCAAAACAATATTAATATGCTGGGAAACTTGAAAACTGATGCTTTTGAATGTTAGCATCACACATATCCAGCTTCATATCTATGCGTTTTCAAAGACTGTATGACAGTCCACGGATATTTGAATTCTGAACCACCGCAATACATACCTTTATCAACATAATAAAACAGCAATATGTACCTATAACAACGTAATAAAAAGGTGCCAGGGTTCATGTATGAACCAGTGTTTTAGCGCCACTTAGTGGACATTTCTCTTCGAAACCGCGGCCAAACATGCAGTTACGTAAAAAAAATGTCGCACAAAAAGTACACAGAGGTACATATTTTTATGAGACCAGGTTGGGCAAATGCATAAATGTAAATGAAACCACAGGAAAAGAGGTACTCAGGTAGCTTGAATTTTGCGTTTGCAAGATTTTTTAGAGAAATGTTGATTATGCGTTTGTGCGCACATCCCACCTGTATCTCCAGCTGTTGAACGACCTGCATCTGGACCCTGCACTGGGCCGTACTGCGATCATCCAGGGCGTGTTCACTGTTCAGGTGCCTGAGAGAGAAAGAGAGAAATGCAAACATGTGACGACATATCCTGATACACAGTCTACTAGATCAATCCGCGACCCTATCTAAACTCCCAGTGGGAGATCTGTAAGCATATTTGGACCATCTGCCACAAACCGTGTCGCTGACCTGCCTGATAAAGTGTGTACACACACACACACACTAGACTTTACGGCTGTGTCTCAGCCTTTTGGGATTGTCTCACATTTTGTGCCGAGTATGCTAACGTGTCAACACTACTGTACATGCCTGTACGTCATGTCCTGACGACACACACACACCCACACACACACACTTAAACCCAAATACAGAGGTCACTGAAGCATCAGAGATCCAGTTGAGGCGTCAAACATGACTTTACATAAACAAATAACCACATCAAAATACGAGCACAGATAACAATTTATTTTTCCATTTTGGAGAAGAAACATTATTGAAATTCTCTTGGGATCACAATGGCCCTCTCAGAGGAAACCCCTAACAATAGTGGATTTCCACTCGAAAACACACTTTTCACTAGGCGTATAAACTCAATTTCCTCTTGCAAGAAAATAAAAACAATATTAGGACATGAAAGATGTGGAAAGAGAGTTTTCCGCTGAGGATTGTGTCATATGAGCAAATGTGACCATGCTGTATGCTGAAAGTGAAAAAAACTAAAAGAAGTTTTATTGTATTTATTGTTATTCATCGAAAGAAAAGAAAATAACTTTAGACATGAACGTCTCTCTATATTAGGTCTGAACCAGTGTCATAATGTCTCTGTTATTCAGTTGAAATGCAGCTGGAGTGGGATATTATTTTGGAAACGGTTTTGTTTTTTTGTCAGAAAGTGCCGTAGGCCATGAACTCTGAGTGGGAGTTGAAAAAGGGGGAAAAAAAAACACCTGGATATGACTTCATTTGTTTTACTCATCAAGCGCTGCTTTAGATGGGTGAGCTCTGCCCATAGTTATTCAAGTCATGTTTTCTTTATGAAGCAATCCAAAACAACACTCCAAAACATGACAAAACAAACAGTTGATGCAGGGCTACGAAACCAAATGAGAAATAAAGAAAAGTAAGAACTTAAAGTGATGGTGTCAAATTGGACACTGAGATGCACTCTAGGGTCTGCGATCTTGGACCTTTCCCTCACGCCATCTGCCTCTTCTTTCACTTTTTATTTACAACTTTCCCACACTTGCACTCACACAAGTCTGCACCCTGCACATATAAACTCAAATCTATAATCCAATAAACATTCATATATATCCAAACAATGATGTCATGAAGCATATAAGCGAAGATGTCATTAATCCCTCCAGGTGTGGAATAGGCCCCTCCCACCTTCTAACAACACACCTGGTGAGGTTTAATGACTCCAATGCCAGGGGTCACAAGAGCGCATTACAGAGTAGAAAAAACTCTTATGCAAGCATTATAAAGCAAAATCCTCCTAAGGATTACTTAATGTATTTGTCCCGACCTAAAAATATAATCTAGAGATGCACAATATATACCTGTACAGTTTTTGTATTGTTAGTATTGGCCAGTATTACATATTTCATTTAAATCTGTAAAAACATGACTAAATTAATATCCATTTTTGATCATGTACATTATAATGTTGCAAACATGCCCAAATTCAATAAATTCCCCAAACGTCAGCTTTTAATGTTAATGTTTTTCAATTCTATAGGTCAAATTCAGCCAATTATCAGTTATTAGCCACAACATGAAAATAATTCTCAGTTCCTTGTATCAGCTGGCATTTTAATATTGATGCAGTCAATCTAATCCATTCTCATAAGGGAATTCCTGCATTTTTTAGCACCCTCCTCTCTGGCGTGGGCGGCCCATCGTATAGTTCTTTTCACGAAGGGAGAGCGGTAAACGGAAGTGAGTGTGAGTGGCAGAATCTTAACCTTCGCAATACACAATCATCCTCACGATCCCGGCCTGCTTTATCTCAGTGACACCCGGTGCATGACACGACCGTTTTGAATGTCCGTCTGAAGGAAAAGAGGGGTGCGCATTTGCTCTCTCATGAGAAATTAAACAAAAACAATGATGTCACCCACTCGACTAATCCAGGCGCAGATAGACATTTTTTCCCTCCAAGCACATGATGATAATAACAAAAACATGATCTCATCTTACTCTCCCCTCTGCCCCTCTACACCCCCCATCTCTCTCTTTCTGAATAAAGGAACAGACCACAAGTTTTATGGCTCATAATAAACAGTAGCAGCGTTTTTCCGAGAGACCCGACAATGAGGCAGTGTTTACTCCCTGCACCCCGACAGGGATTTGAGGAGCATTTACAACGGTCACAGAAAAAAAAAAATCACAAGCCAGTCCCGACAAAGGGCTTGAGTATTCTAACACATGTCGCCCTGGCATGCCAGAGAAAACTGAACATCATTAAAGAGCTCAGGATGAGAGTGTGTGAACCAGAATGAAAGACAGGATGAAGATTAAGAGCGAATGAGTGTTTTAGCATTCTCACACTACTCTAGCTAGAGAGAAAGAGAAAACAAGAGATTTCATCTGGGGATATAAAGTGTTCCTATTATGTCCAGATGAAACTGACAAGACTTTTATTAGCATTTCTTTTGCTCTGAAAAGGATTTTTTAAAAAATATATAAAATGGCGTTAAACAGAGCTCACTCTTCATGTTGTACGCTTACTGTCTGTGTTTAACTGGACTGCTTTTTAATCATTTTTCTATGTAAATAGTTGCTAGATCTTGCTGCTTTTTCTGTGTCCTATGCATGAGCCCCACAAGAAACAAAGCAAACCTACTAAAAGATCAGCTGTTCATGTTTCATTTTAAAACACTGGACCAATCGTAAGAATCAGGGAATGGGGTAAACATAATAGTAGCAACGGCTAATTATTGATCTCAAAGGTAAAAGAGGTTTTTAGCTATGGTCAGGATGAAAATAATATAATATAATATAACTATTGTTTATTATTAAGTGCTGTCAAATGATTAATTGCAAATAATCACATTAAAAATAAAATATTTGTTTACATTATGAGTACTGTTTATATTTTATTATATACTGTTTATTATACGTATATACATAAATACGTTCATATATTACGTTTATACATTCATGTATTTAATATTATATATAGATATATTTAATATATAAACATATCTTTCTTAAATATATACATGCATGTGTTTGTATTTATATATACAAAATAAATAAACACAGTATACACACATGCAGGGCCATGCACAGACCTTTTGAGGGGCATGTGCTGAAACTGAAAAAGGGCGCTCAGGGGGCGGAGTTGTGAAGTCTGACTGACAGTTTGAGGGGTTCTAAAAAATACGCTTTTTAAATATCTTTATTGGTTAAATATTTGTTAAAAGGACAAACAGACGTAAAGGGTTACCAATAGCATTGATTTATTAACCCCCCCCACCCAAAAAAATGCCACTTCCGAGTGTAATTACAAAAAAGGCTTGTGCTCTGCACAGGTTGAGCCCTACCACGTAAACAAAAACCTTTATTTTTACTTTTATTGGATGTGATTAATTATGATTAATCATTTGACAGCACTAAATATGAAAAAAAAGCATTAATATAATATAATAAATATTTTTGTCTTGCATTTTAGATACAAAACATGACTCCCTAAAACAACAGTTTAAATTAATCAAAATTACCATGGTTGTCAAAAAAAAACCCACAGTTAAAAACTGCGGTATGACGGTCAAAAACACCCTTTTAGTGCATGTTAAGATATTTTAATTACCCAAACTGAACATGGATGGGGCAAGGGACGTGTAGAGCTTTGTGAATGGCAGGAGTTCGTTCAGCAGGCACCGATTCCATGTGGGCCTCATTTCCTACTATAAGTGGCAGGCAGCCAGATGGGGCTATAGAATAGACAAAAAGAACAGAAGGAACGGGAGAGAGAGAGACTCCTCTTTTCCTGTCTTTAGCGATGACTAAAGTGTTCTGACTAAGCCACGGTGCACGGCACTGACGGCAATATCTGTCACCCCCTCCCTTCTTATCTCGTGTCCTCCCCCCCTTTCTCTGCTTGCCCCAAGGCTATGTGAAATGAGACACCATGCAACCAAACAACAGCTTTACTCTTAAAACTTTCCCAGACTCTCTGGCTCTTTGATGTGCGTGTCAGCGACCATCATACGCGCTTCCCGCTCCCGCCCGCGTGCACCGAACACGCTCTTCACCCCCGTCGCCAGGGACGACCGGAGGAAATTTACATACACATCTTTCCGGCCTGTCAATACAGCGGTCCCCTCGAGGAAGCACAGCTCTGGAGTCAAAAGACGATGCGAGGGCCTAGCATCTCGTCAAAGAAATAAACACACAGGCATGTGACCGCAACTCATTAACGGACAAGAACACCCGGCTACTGTAACAGACGAAGTTGACCTGCCGGATATCAAAGGAGGTGTTTGAGGGAGGGAAAATAAACAGCAGAGAGAATGTGCGTCGCGAGCCTCGAGTCCACTGGGGCAACGGCAGCGGCAACAGTCTGGCTCGCACCACTGTGACAGGCGGACATGTCAGGACTTTCCACTGTGAAGTCTCATTATTTTAACACACAGAGACAATGGAACTGTTTACATCGCCTTCCCTGTCTGATCTCTTCCTCTCTTTATCTCCTCTCACCCCCCCCAGCATCCCTAAAGACCCCAAACTGGCAAACACACGCGCAAAGAGATGGCGAGAAGAAAGAAGATTGGGAAAAGGGAGATAGAGGAGGGGAGGGAGCCTCTTTTTGATGTCTTTGCTTGTATCCAAGAAACAAAAGCTTCTAATTGTAAATGAGCTAATTAAGTAAACCACTAACGAAGCGTGAAAACAATTTGCTTGACCCAGCAGTGGAGTGCTCAGGGATGGAGAGGGGGAATTATGGGAGCGGGAAGCTAATCGGCCTCTGACAGCTACCTGATCAGACACACACACACACTCACTCTTTTCCTCTACAACACAGGACGGGTCAACAGGAAGGGATCAGAACCTCTGTCTCTATGGTTACAAGTGGCACATGTGTGAACTAGCTTCCTGTGCAGATATTAAGCTAAACCTATGGGGAAAAAAAGTTGTGTGAAAAGCACACAGTTCACTTCTAGTCATATTAAGATTACACACTCACATTAGATACAACTTTCAGAGAGGATACGGAATCTATCAATACAAAAACACTGATGTGAAATCTTGACATTTAGCTGTAGACATCAACTAACATTTAGTTTGTTTGAAAAAGGTGTTGATGCTCACAAAAGGTATTTATTTGATTAAAAATAAAGTAAAAACAGTAATACTGTGAAGTATATATTGTGCAATTATATATAAATATATATAGCAGCTCAACAGAGAGCACTCTGGTTTACTCTGATTATGTTCTATGGCTGTGAAATGCCTGTCTATCATAAACGAGTACAGTCCCACAGCACTGCTGAATGTCTCACGCCCTCTCCAGCAATAACCTTGCACCCCCCACCTCCCTGTTGAATTCATGCTCTGGTCTGTTCAAACATAACACCTGAACATGGCTGTCAATCGCCTGGCTTTTTTATTGCCTGTCCTCTCATCCCTGCATTTGCTTCAGAGCAAGAGGTCTTTAGTTTACTTAACTTTAGTTAAGTAATCTGCAAGCTCATCGAAAAAAGGATGAATGCACACTGACAAAGGGAAATGCTAACAGCCACAGACTTGTTTTGTAGGACACAGCAGGTAATGATGAATGCTCTTGCTGCCCAGCGGGGGGGGGGTTTCACACGAGTTACGAGGTTTGACATGCATGTAGCATGCATTCTCTTGAAGAGGAATTTGACGGACAGCTGTCACTCACTTGATGAACTGGCCCATGTCCTCACACAGCGCTTCGCAGCCAGGCCACTTGCATTCGCCGTGTCCATAGAGCGGGTGAGAGGCTGTGTGTTCCTCGTGAGTCGAGCTGAAGGAGACAAAAAAAAATGATTTGGTTAGTCAAACTATAAATGATTACTTCACACTGAACTTGATCCCTTGGAAATTTTTATTTTGTTGCTCAAAAAGAGCCTTATTATCAATGTTGAGTACAACACTTCATACAGTTTCTTTAAAATCCTCTAAACACCTGCTTTCTTAATCAAAACAACCCATTGGGGTCAATATCAGTATACATTTTTTGTCAGGCAGTCGGCATGGTAGCCTCACACACATGCAACCAATACAAAGCAATGAAGCAATGGAAACTGTCTCAAACATTCCCTGTCTGGGAAAGTTGATATAGCTTTGAGCCAGTCCTTCAGGAAGCCTCAAACAAATCTAGCTCAAAAGGATCTGGTAAATGTAAAAAAAAAACAAAAAAAAAAAAACGACAGCTTTTCCATAATTGTGACTGACAGGCTTCTACTAGTAAGTGTGTATCTTTGTATTAGCATCTTGTACAACTACGCAGGTTCGAATGTCCTCAGATGCAGCCAGGAACAACAAGCCGCCATCTAATTACGAACAAACGTGGGTGATATTCAGATGTTTCTCGTAATGACGGGAGCACGGATAAGGTGGCTGCTGACGTGTTGACAGGGCCTACTGGTGGGGCCTGGGGATAAACGGTACGGTCTTGTTTCGTTTGAGATACAGCCACTGTGTGTTCTGTGGCTGAGGAGTCTGGTTCGGGTCTCTCTGGCCCCGGCTTCTGTAGAGACCCATAACGGATCAGCCTCGAACCCCAGCCAGCAGTCTCATCCAGCAATTTTTCATTTCAGGCCTGGCCAACCGCCACAGGCTAGCATGTAGCTTGGATTTTTTTTTTTTTTTGTGAGGGCAGGGACCACAGAATCCTTCGTCATGTGCCTGACTGTTGCTAAGCATGTGCTGGGGGCAAAAAGGGGGGGGGGGTTGTAGCGGCTTGTGGCGGTTGAAGGTCTGGGGAACTCTTCCCAATTCCACATCAGAGTACTGCTTAATATAAAGCAGCTTGCTAGCAGATGAGGCCCTCCTGATGCGGCGCACACACACGCTCCCTCCTCCTCTTCATCAGATGTGCTGGCAATGGACGGCCCACGCAATTCAGAAGCTGCTCGAGCGCTAGACATTACAAACTACTGGCAACCACACTGTCCACATGTGCCATGCATTAGCCTCACCGCACAGCTTTTCTTCCCCTTTGAGTTGCGTGTATGTGTGTGTTTGTGTGCAAATGTGTTAGGCCAAGTCAGGGAGAACAGTGTTAGAAGAAAACATGATGGAGGGCGCGCTTTTCTTTCTGTTTAGCCATGTCTGTGTAGCATGACAGGGTGGGGTGTGTGTTAGCGCTGCTAGTGTGTGTGGGTTTATTTAGCTGTAGTTTGGAGGCCCCACCGATGAAAAATGGCCATATTACATAAAAAGAATTACAGTACTGCTATAAACATCACATTGCTGCTCCATTTCAGTGAATTGCAGAAGGTTAATAAAAAGTTGATTAAAAGCATATATTTATGCAAACTACACATACATTAATATTACAAATATTGCATTTTAATTCACATTTTATTACATTTATATTTTATTTGACATGTTTTACTTATTTTTATACATAAATGACTATATGTTTATATATAAAGTGGTCTTGAAGGTCTGATTAATTATTTTACATAACAATAGTAGTCTAAGGTATGTCTTCATGTAGATGTATAGGTAACCTTGTGTATATACAGAAGTGTATTTGTTACTCACTGGGTGCTCTGCAGGTGAGCGCCTTTGGAATAAGGCATGAGATGCTCATCACTGGACTCCTTGGTGAAGGACGAGATCCACTCAAAGAGTCTTGCTCTTAAGAATGGAAAGAAGGTCTGAGTACCCCACAGCAGGACACACACAGCTGCTCACCTCGCAACCTGATTATCATGGTACATACCCATTTACCCACTCCACACACACTCATGCTAAACTGGCACAGGGGCGTCAGTCATGCTGACGGCATGCTATGTTCTAAAGAACTCACACAAGCACCAAATATCAAATGAACCCAGGCATTTTACATCAGCTCATCAAAGAGCAGCTGACAGCTGAAACCTTGAAATATGATGTGTGACAAAAATATCCATTTATGAAATCCGTCATCTAGCAGTTGGCATTCTGAATGCTCATGACAAAAATACATTATCATAGCTTTGTTCACTTGCTTTCAATATTCTATTCTACCATTGTCCAGATTTTACTATCTTACCTGCCAGGTTTGCAATTATTTATTGTCAACATATATTGTTCATGTTCTTGATTTACCATGACGTTTACTATTAAAATAATGTATCAGGTGAAATGTAAAGTGTGCTTGAGCATTTTCCACTGACCTGTCTCTCTTTGGAGTGTGCACAGAGTTTTGTCCATTTGGCAAAGGATGATGGGGGATCTGAGGTGAGACCTTGGAGGCCGAGTATGAGGTAGTGTTGGAGCTGTTGGTGGTCAGATCGAGGCCCTCATGTTTCATGGCCTCCTCTGTGCTCTGAACACCGGCCACGTCCTTCCACAACTGCTGCAGGTCAGTGGGGCACATGGCTAAGTTGGATAGAAAGCAAGAGAAAGATGAGTACAAACTATGAATTATTATTGATTGCCATAAACCATAACATCCTTACATAGAAGGCTTTAGGGCTTTAAAAACCCAGAGTCAACAACAGGTGCCATATTATAAAGCCTTCTCTAGACAAAGTTTTTCAGCATGTATATTCATTTCTTTCTCTTCTTAGTTGTGTTGAAGATTATAAGCTGGTGTTGAATGACAAGAGCAGAGTCGGAAAGCATTCAAACCTCTCTATCACACCTCCAAAGACCCCCTCTTCACCTTACCGCATCTTGAACAGTGGCCAGCTGGCAGCCCATCCCACCCCAGAGATCTGAGAGACCGGCAGTGCACTGACATTAGTGTGGCAATCCATAAAACAGCAGGCACACACCTCGCCACACTTCACTCAGGTAGGGGGCATGCCAGCGGGACTTGTTAAGTTCACAGGACAGCAGAAGGAGGGACCCATCCAAATCGGAGGAAGAAAATGGCTAATTTCACTGTGTTCTTGTTATCTTTCAACATCTCTGCAAATCCCCCTGGCTACCTCCATTTGTAATTATCACTGTCCCGACCAGCACTGCAACTCACTGGGCGAATTAATCTTGGCGAGATGCTCTCTTGGCATTTTTTGTGTTTTATTTTCCCCTCAAACTTGCTGAATTCGGGATTGTTTTTTTGTCTCTTGGAAAGGCAGAGGGGGTCTAGGTTGGGAGGGAGATTTGAGGGTGTTAAAAAAAAACAGAGAAGAAGGGGGGGGCGCCCAAGCTCGTCTGGCGCACACTGTTTCCGAAAAGCCACAGCCTGCAATGCTATCTCACATGGCAAAGACTTAATAGCAATCTAAATATTATGTCTGGTCCGCCAGCATTCTTGTCCCGGACCCCGCCAAAACAAAACTCCTCGCCTGGCCTGGCTCTCTTCATCCCTCCACCTCCCTTCTCTTCCCAGCAGGCCTGGGGCCAGGGAAATGATGTATGGCCACACTTGCAGCTACAGGCTGTTGTTCACTAGTCACAGACAACCTAACAGAGCACCACAGGGCCACGGATGTATTTTAACCCTGCAAACAACGAGCCAGCCCAGTGGCGTGGCGCTGTTGCCTTGGACGGGGGAAGGGAAGTGATTTTTGCAAGTTTCTACTTTTGTGAAAGAGCAGCCAGGACATAGGAAGTGGAAGGGAGGGCGCAGGGTGGAGATGGAGCGGTTTACCTACAGTGAAGTGTTTTTGGTATCCCATTTTCCTCCAAACACACACAGTTGCACACACACAGGGGCAGGTGAGGCGTTTCCCCCCGTGGTTGGCCACACACTCTCTATTTCTCACACACATATTTCACAGAAATTTAACCTCAGCTTTCCACACAAGTGTGTATTCCTGAAATTGTTTAATATTTAACATTTAGCAGTTGGTTTATTGAAGCTGTGCCATGATGTTAAAACTTTACTTAACGTGCAGAGACTGTGAGTAAACCATTCTTAGGTTGATTTCTCCGACATGTATAAACATTGTAGTGTTTTCAAAACATCTCACTGTTAGTCTTAGCAGCCTGGCACGGCAACACCGTCTCCACCAATAGTGTGAATTTGGGGAGGGGCTAATGGTGTTTGACCAATGGCAGAAAAATGTTAGGGTAACCTGCTTGGAAATAGACATTATTTATGAAATTCTTCTTAATGCAGCATACGTCATCTACAAATTTAAACTAGATCTGTGTAATCTATTCAGAACTTAAATTATATGCACTACTGTGCAAAACCTTGAGGTCAGTAAGGCTTTATGTTATAAGAAGCCGTTCATGCTTACCAAGATGGCGTTTTATTTTAAAATACAGTAAAAACAGTAATACTTTTAAATGTTATGCAAGCTTAAATAACTGTTTTCTATTTAAATAATCGTACTGATCCCAAAAG
>JAUCNO010000044.1:11830685-11855864 GCA_032353835.1 Enteromius viviparus
ATCAGATCGGAAGAGCGTAATTGTAACATGTACACTACTGTTTTACCAATGATCAGACTACAATAGACTTTCTGATCATCATCTAATCTAAGCAGATATCCAATTAGGCTGCTCAAGATGCAACATTACATTACTGCCCTTTATTCTAACTACACGCATCACAAATCCTGAAAAAACTAAAGAAAAGTTTGGCATGGTGATCACAAAGCATTAAGCCAAGTCCGTCAGATCTGGTTGCGCCCTTTGGACAGGAATTAAAATGACTTACTGTAACTGTTAAGCACATCTTACAAAGAAACAAAAGACATCCCGACTAGCAGTCTGTTAAATGCTTGGGTTCGAAACTCTAACCTTTCTGCTGGAATGACTGGGCACGCCAAACAAACACGAAAACAACAACAACAACGGTTGGCGCCACCCATGGATCAGAGAACAAATCCTTTTCAGCGGCAGCTACAGCCAAGCATGACTAGCCAGAAGAATGCGCATGGTTGGCTGGTCAGTCATAATGGAGGACTTCTTTTCAGGGAGGGATTGTGGGGAAATTCCGTGATTCTGCTCTGTCGCAGGATTTGTTGAAGGGATTCCAAGAGCCCAAAGTTTATTGTTCTTCAGACCCCTTGAAACAATGCAATAAGCAATGAGGGTGTGAGGGTCTATGCCAGAAAGATGCCAAAGCCAAAAGTTTACAGCTGTCGCGAAAAATTATTTTCATCAATCTGCGAACCTTCCTCTGCCTTGTTTCATGCTCTCTCCCTCTCTTTTTTTTCCCCCAAAAGACTACTTTTCTAAAAGCAGCCGTGTGCATGTGTGTGTGTGGCAGGCCCACTCAGGATTCCGGATGACGAGTCTATGTTTTCTTAAGACTGAAATAATCAGAGATGTCAAGAGCAATGGGTGAAAATGAGAGTCAAGAACTCTAATAAAAGACTGGGATCATTTTGGAGGCCCTATCGGCAAGAGTGGTAGGGATTTCGGCATGGAAACTGGAGTCGGTTCCCTGTTTGTTCTGTCCTGTTGAGGCTCTTGCAATGTTACGACCGCTGTGGAACCTGTAAAAGTTGATGTGTCTAATTTGGGCGAATGGTGGCCAGTTTGCAGTCAGGATCCATTACTGCTAGGGTCCCTTTGACAAAACAAGGAAAAATGGAAAAATACATTCAAAAATGATCCAAAACCTCCATTTCCTTCTGTAGGATAAGTGCATCTGGAGCGTGTAAAACTCTAGGGCGCACACACACATAAGCCCCCTCCCTGCCTCCGCACAAAGCCCGGTGAATTTTGTGGCATATTTTACCTATTATCCAAATGACTGCCTTCCACAAAACCAACAATCAAGCTTTGCTTTTATCTCTTTATGAGCTGATTAAGTTAACAAGCTTCACATGTGGCTCTATGGACATGACTGTAGTTAGTCTCCGGGGGGCTCCATCCCACTCTAATAGATCGAGATGATAGCTCATTGCCAAATTTTGGAGGAAGACGAATAAGGGATTCATTTTACAGCCAGCTTTATTAGCATTCAACGTCGTGTGTATAGTCGCGGGGCAATCTGTGATTGTGTGTGTATGTGTGCACACGTGTGTGTAGTTGGGGCTGACTAAGGAAGAATAAGTGGGAGGCGGACGCAGGTCTGGCCTCAGCCGGAGACCGCCATCTGGTCCCGGGCTACGGGTATGAACACAGATGCTGCATTTATTTAGCACGCTGCATTTCCTACAGAGCTCTACTTTCCTTTAACAGGCATCACTACAGTAGCGAATCAGACACTCTGTGGTGTTTTTCTGGCTGCTGATGACAAGAGGAGAGTGTGAAAGAAAAAAGACCACCAGGTTGAGGGGCGTGTGGTTGTAGCACCTCAACCCGAGGCTAGACAGAGTCAATATTGATGAGCTAATGGAGCTGGAAGTCAGTATCTGCAATAAAATGTCTAACAAAAAACCTACATTCAACAAAAGCCCCTTACTTCACTGTAAATTAGATTTCATCTTTACCATTTTTTTTTAATTAAACAATTACATGTTTCCAGTTGTTTTTAGTACAAGTTACAAAAACATGCCAGTTCAGTACAAATACATATCATATTAAAGAAACAAAGAGAACAAGTTTTCTTATTGTACGCAGTGTTGACATTCAAAGTATATCAACTGAATTATATATAACATATATATAAACAGTAGGTGAAAATCGTAAAACTAAAATGAAATTAGTTTAAACTAAAGCACTAAACTTATTAAGTGGAAATAAAACAAATCTAAACTAAATAAATAAAATACATGTTATAAAGTCAGCTTAAATAGTGATAATAAGAAAAAAAAAGACTATTCTGATTGCATTAGTGTACCTTGCTGCAGGCTCTGAATGGGTACTGCTCCTTGGCCTGGCTGTAGGTTCACCAGGCCCTGTCTTTGTAGATTCAGAATGTGTTGCTGCTGTAGTTGTTGCATCTGAATCAGCTGCTGCTGGAAAGCCAGCTGTTTATTCCCCAACTGCTGCTGCTGAGAACGAGAGAGAGAGCGAGAGAGAGAGGCATGTTACTCAACAAAAACGGATGGGAAAAGTGAGAGAAAGATTTGGAGAGCTTCAGGATGGAGAGGGCGGGAAAGACGAGACATTCATTGGCTTTTATAAGCCTTCAACCTCGTCCAGGACATGTTTAGATAGGACATATCCTGGAATAGAGATATTTTCCCCTCCAATCACCAAAGCACTTCCTGTGGTGGTAGAAAACAAGCAGACAACAAAACACTGACTTGGTTCAAAGTGTCGAAGTTCATTGTGAAGCCTCATGCATTAGGAGATAACGCATTAATCTGGGAGTGACAGTTCCATGTGGTCTAGGACCGACACCAAAGACACGCTCACAAACACACTTATTCATTCCTGTGTGTAGCAATCCGTTAGCATGCGGTTGGCGCGCAATTAACACGGCAATAAACAGTGACTAACAACATCTGTGCACAATGTTAAGAACAGTTCCAGATTATATGACATCAGATGTTTATCATTTTACGATAAGGCTTGGTATTTTTTCACTATGCATGAAATGTGTTTTGTGAAACTTGAGAAGCATGACTCCAAAACCCCGTTTCACTGTTTAAACAGGTCTTATTGTGTACGGATAGTCATCATTCCGCTATCAAGAGATTTATTTTCGTTCCAGTCGACTTCTGGTGGCGTTTAACAAAAAGATGAAAAACGAGCAAACCGTTTTATCAGCTATGACATAAGCACAGTGTATTCCAAGACTAGCCCTAAACTTGAATAAAAACATGACAAGAGTAAGAAAAACCCATCAGATCTTTAGCCAAAGGTGGGAAGGAACATAAAAAAGGGCCAAGGTGGAGAAAAAGATCAATTTAAAGGTGATGCATATAATTTATGATGTTTAGAGTGATACTGCATGCAAACATTGACTCAATATATCAATAAATAAAATATATATAAATATATACAATTTTCATAAATTTAACAGAACTTGTTTTTCTGGCCAGTGGCGTGCCTTGTTTAAAGTATGCACGATACAATTAATTTAAAGCAATAAAGCAACTAGCACACGCTTATGTCTACTGCAGGTAGCTGCAGATTTTGAGAGCTGTGTGTGTGTGTGTGTGTGTGTGTGTAAGGGTAAGCAGGGTGAGTGCTATGGAATACATGGCATGTGCCGATAAGGTCAGTTGGTGTCGTGGTGATAAATGTCCTCCTTCCTGAACTGGCCTGAGTCGAACCACTGTTTCCAGCGACATGCTTTTTGATGTTCCCTCAATGAGAGATGGGCCTTATCTCCTTTGAGATAACGGTGCGAAAAAAGTGGAGGGGAGAGAGAAAAAATGTTGAAGGAGGGAAGAAAAAATAAAAAAGAAAAATAATTAAAGGTAGTTTCTTAATCTCACTGTCAGAGAAGTGTTTGAGGCCCCCGCCTGGGGCACAAGGCCCCATGGGAAAGGGCCACATGGGTCAACATCAACAGAGAAGAAAGAAAAAGCAAGCTCTTTCCAAAACCTAGTGAGCTGCTTTGTTCCCTACAAAAGCAACTATCTTTAAAAGCAGCATCCTAACAATCACAACCTTCATAAATTAACTATTTGAAATAGTGCTTTGTATTTGAATCAACTCACAACTGATTTCAACAGCTGCCAAGCTAATAGCACAATACTCTCATAAGAACAAAAATTCATTGCTCACATAAATAAAGTAAAATAAAGTCAAGAGAACGAATTCACAAAAAAAATCACAAAACAATTCCTGATAGCATTAAGTTGAGGTTATCTTGACTTTAAGTGACTTTATTTTTCAGAACATCCCTTTTTTGCCTGCAGAACAATCTTAAGAAAATCTTTGTTCTCAAGTTAGAAGTTAACTGATATTTTCTTCTTAATTTCTAACTTGAGAACAAAGATTTTCTCTAGAAAACATTTCTTAAGATTGTTCTACAGGCAAAAAAGGGATGTTCTAAAAAATAAAGTCACTTAAAGTCAAGATAACCTTAACTTAAATGTTAAGATACTTAATGAATATATTCATTATATATTAACCATTGCATCAACACACTAGCAATGTATGATACATATTACTACCAGGGTTCGAGTTTTCTGAGGTGACAAAAACTGAACAATGTAAAAAATGATCTGTCATGATTATGCACATATTTAAAATTCTGTAACAGCTTGTAAAAAAAACTACTCAAATAAGAACCTTGTTTTTCATTTTATAATTACGCCCTAATTTTTGAGCAAAAAAAGAACACGGATACATACATTAATAGAAAATCTGAGATTGTCAATTCTTGAGAATTTTCTGAACTTTTTTTCTTTCTTGAATCTAGCCGCAGCTCCCTGTAAAGAGTCATATTTGTTCTCTTCCCTAACTTTTGAGAATGACAGATTCAATAAAAGAGCTAACAGAGAACCTTCAGTTACCGCACAACCGAAAGAAGTGAGCTAACGCCAATATTCAGGATGTCTATCTCTCTTCCCTTCCTCCTCCTCTTCATCCCTGTCTTCTCTCCTTTCTCTTGCTCTCCCTGTTTGGATCCCATGGGACACAGTTCAAGTTCTTTAACACATTGTGTCTGCACGCTGTTTACATTAGATGCAGTTGAGTGGCTAAAGCTAGCGGAGTAACAGGCCTGTCAGCTTGATTTATGAGCACATCAAACAGAGTTTGGGCACGCCAGGCCCGACTGACAGCGCTACTTCATTAGACTGACTCCAGGGTGACTCCACAGCTCAACCGTCAAACTGAGAGAGAGAGACGGAGAGAGCGGGTGAAACAATAAAAAACAGAAAAAGAGCAAAAGTCGGGACTGATGATGCAAAAATGTGTGTGGCAACCATCTCTCCCTTTCTTCTTTCTGTCTATCTCACCTCTCAACCTGCTCGTGCTGTCTGGCAGTGATATGGGCAGCAATTAAAGCGGCTTTTTCTGAGGGAGAGCGTAGCGTGTCATCTCTCCATCTTCAACTTCTTTACAAAAACAAAGTCCTGAGAGTTTGAGTATCCAATTTCTATCACAGACCATATAAACAGGCCACTTGCCATGACTACTTTATGCTAACAATGACAAATGAAAGAGAAGGTAAATAAAAATTGAGTATTATGGTATTATGGCCAGAGATGCAGTTAGCTTCAAGGCTTCAGGGGGCACTTTTCTGTGCCATGTGGACAAACAGCATTGCAGAACAAAGAAAAGGGAAGTTTCAGAGGATATAAGGTTTTACAAGAAGGCTAGTGGGATGAAAAACACCACACATACTTGTGTTGGTATCTTTCTTTTCCTCACGTCTGACTCTTTCACTTTTAGTCCAGTGCTGTCAGTGCACTCGTCCCAAAGGAAACACCAATAGCAGCCAAAACACGTGTAAACACACCCTCACAAAGACGAAACCTTCAACATGGCCTAATATAGTGCACTTGTGTTCAATTTTCCTTGATGGCATGCATTTAACAGTTGACTTTCCACAACAAAGACTGTATGTTAATATCTAAAAAGTACTCTAAATTATATGAGCATATGGAAACTTTAATTCATAAATATTTTACAATTAAAATGAATAAATTAATAAATAAAATAAAGCCAAAGTAGTATTTTAATGCAACATAAAACATTGTATTGATAAAAAGTAAAGTAGAATCAAATTAAAATAAACACTTCTAATATTAAAACTTTAAATGGAGAAAAAGTGCATTTTTGTTTAAAAAAAATATTTAAGTAAATAATTATCGGTGGCAGTATAGCATACTCCAACCTAACACAATTTTGCTGTTGGGCAGCAGACTCTGATTTCTTAACGCACACTTTAAGTATTTACAACATGTCTATGATGTGTCGGCCAAGCACATTAGCATACTTGGCTCAGGGCCGTATTTTAGTCTGACTAAAGAGGCGCTGAACAAACGTGAGCTGATCCGCGGGGAGAGGAGCTGACCACTGCCCTACCAATTTAATTTCCCTGCTCTCCTTCCACTCAGAGAGCACACCATCTCCCTAGCTCCAATATTTAATAAGGGAAAATGTCTGAAAAACTCCTGAGGCCTTGAATAAGGTTAGTCATGCTTTTTTATACCTTTCCCCTCCCCTCTCACTTCTCAATCTTTTCCCTTTTCTTTTTTTCCCTTGGTCTCTGTCACGTTCCTTGACTATCTGTGGAAATGTCAGGATACTGGACTCATTTGAAGAGTGTGTGCATGTGTGTCACTCTGTGTACGTACGTGTGTTTCGGGCACCTGGTGCACTTGCCACGCATTTGCTCTATCAGTCATGATGTAGTCTGGGGCATATCTAACGGGTCTTAATCCCTGTCCTCCATGGCCTACAGCATCCGCCCCCGCTTGCCTCATTCTCTCACCTGCTATGAAGTCAAGAGCTCAGTCGTTTTCTGGTCCTCTCAGTCACATATACTGAAGCCTGCGAACCACATTCAACCCAATACAGCTCAGATGAGAATTTTAGGCCTGTTTGCTATTCATATAGGCCTAAACTGGATTGTAGACTGTTCTCCCAGTTAAATGTAGCTAACTAGTCAACATACTTAGTGCTTGGATTTTTTTTTGTTTTTTTTATCTAGACAGGTTACTGTACTCTGCACTTGTGCTAGCAGCTATAAGCTAATGTCTGCTATTTTGATTGTTTTTGACTCTTCAGATCTGTAAAACCCACCTGACTGACCCGGTAAACCATTTTAACACCAGTTTAGTAAGGCCATTAGACAAGCTAAACTCATATAAAACCAACTTGAGCAGGCTGTAGGCAAGCAAGACTACACAGGCTATCTTTCTAATAACTGCGCTAGCAGCTATGTGCTAATCTCTGCTACTCTGATGGTTTTAAGGCCCCGATAAACTTCAAACAAAGTTTGTTAAGTAACTCTGGGTCGTTTCACACAAGTATCATTGTAATCTCCTGAACTTTTAAAGTCTCTCTGCGAGCGGTCGTCCAGGTGCGGATATGTGGAAGCTCTGCTATATAGGGACTGGAGATGTTGCTCCCTAGCCTGACCTCAGTTGAATGACAAACGATCCTGGAGAAAAAAATCCTGCGTCAAAGAACGTAGAATTTTTAGAACATACCCATTGACTGAGTAGCCGCCTCGGACCAATGGTAGCTCAAAGGTGTTTAGGAGCCAAAACAAACTCCCCTAAAAGTTTGCTTTGGTGAGCCGATTTTCATTGAAATAACGTCATTTCAGTTTGTTCAGTTCAGACTCTAAGAGAATTAACGCAGAGAAATTTAGTACACAGAGGCATGTCAATGGATATAAATGGTTATGTTTATTTACAAATGGTCAAATTGAATTAATGCATACATTATAAAGTGCTAATTATTCTTTTAGCCTTGTGTTTTTTAAGGCCAGGTTTCTTTTTTTTCTCTCTTTGGTTTTGTTCTGTCTGATGTTTTGCTGATGTTCAGCCACTGATTGTGGTCCGCCTTGGATGCGAATTGAGTGAAGTGTGAACCCCTCCTGGAACGTGGACCGTCTCAACTCTCTTCTGTGTGCATAAAGGCAGAGTTAGACTGGCGAGCCGCCCGTTAACCTGAACCCTTTGAACATTCCTGTTTTAAAACACACAGAAATTTCATATCACTTTTCCTACTTCGGGATAGACTTTAGAGAT
The DNA here is from genome assembly GCA_032353835.1 of Enteromius viviparus. NCBI lineage: Eukaryota > Metazoa > Chordata > Actinopteri > Cypriniformes > Cyprinidae > Enteromius > Enteromius viviparus. Next base: position 11,838,800 of record JAUCNO010000044.1, read on the forward strand.
TGTGGACTTCACCAATTTCTGGACTGACATTATAAACTGATTGATTTTCCAAAGAATCCTTAATCACGTTAATCACAAGCATTTGACTCCGGGCAATTTTTTGAAGTGTTCAGACTGAATGTACTTTTTGTTATTGTGTGTTATCCTTTCATATACTTTGTTGAAGTTTATTGGTAAATGTTCAAAGTGTTGAGTAACTAAACTAAGAACAAACAGAAGAACAAATCGGTTAAATACGGGAAAAGATCGATAACAGGAATAATTCACAAACATCTTTAACCGTCAGCTGTATGAATTAGCTGTTAACAAAAGAAGACGACAAACAAGACATATCAACTTACCTTGAGAAATGGTTTTGAAAAAAGCCCTGTTAGGGAAAGAAAACAGTACTACTGTTACTACTGAAGGTAAACTAAACTGAGGCCACTGCACAAAAAAATTGCTTATCTTTTATTTCTGTGGTCATTGTTAAAATAAAATGTTTTCTTCTTACCTCAAACCCTGTGTTGCTGTTGCAGAATCTCTCTCCTTGGACGAATCTATGCTTCTGAGCTTACTGGTCCATTGATAGACAAGAAATTCCGGTGTCACGGGTTACACTTATCCTCAGTGATCCAACATGATTCCCCCTCACCTTTATTACCCAGATCAGGTCCTTCTCCTCCTCCAGTGCATTAATTGACAATTAAAGAAACTCGCCTGCTCCACCATAGTGGGTTGTAATAGGGATTTTCCACTAGGCTTAGCAAGCGGCGACTTGTAAATTAATACTTAACAAGTATTAGCGGAGAAGCCCTTGGTAAGGTTTGGAGCATGACTTTGGTCAATGGCGGAGAAATGAAAACCCATATTCCCCAAACGTCTTAATCCGCATTTTGGAATTGCTTAATACACAAAATGCAATTGAGCACTTGAGAGACGAGGACAAAAACATGATGGCATCCGTCTATTTTCTTATTAAGGATTTGATGTAATGCTCAATGATTAAAGCCTTTATAAGGTCTGTGCTGTTCAGCGTAGCACAAAACCAGTCATATAATCATAACGCATATGAGAATACAGTTATTGTCAATGAGCAGGTTTCCGGCTTTCAAGAGGAACTGGCCTCTACTGTGTGACAAATAAAGTGTCAGCCATCTTGAGGATGCTCATCGGAGCGCTATGTGGGTGAAGTACACGGTGAAGTGCACTACAGAGGGAGAGGGCAAGGGTGTCTCACCTCTTTGGCCTGCTTCCCTGCTTGCTGTTGCTGGGTAAGGAGCTGAAGGTGCAACTGCTCCTGTTGCTTCTTGTAGTACTCCTGCAGCTAGACACAGAGAAAAAAAGAATTGGGTTTTAATGCAAAGCAAATGTAACAACTGCACTAAAATAAAAAAATATTGACCATGCATAAATCTTATTGTTAAACTATAAAATGTACGCTTAAAAAAAAAAAAAAAAAAAAAAAAAAAAAACGTGCTTCAATAAAACATCAATCTCATCTTTTTTGCATAACCTTGTATGAAGGTTACATGTATTGTACCTTTTCTCTCCATTTTCTTTATTCCTTAACCTAAACTTGATAAAGTGGCATTTAAACATCAGTGCTTCTTTTATAAAAAAAAAACAATAAGTTGTCCAAAACTGTCCTGTGGTGCTATTAAATGAGTCATATGATACTGGGTATCCAAGATGAGATAGTTGGGTGCAAGGAGTCACATATGTCTAAAGGCACCCAAAAAAAAGAAAACAGGATAAAACAAGATCAGCTTCTTGCTTAAGGGCTAAAGTGCCTTCATAATAAGACATTTTCATCTTTTTTCAGCATTCCTCTAAAAGGCAGCTTAAACACCTGGCAGGAGGCGTATGAATGTCTCCTATAAATCATCTGTCCACCCTTCCATTGGCGTGGCAAACCTGACAGCACGGAGACAGGCTTCCTTATTTATGATTGACTGAAGTAAAACACACAACACCTGTCTGGGAAAAGGTGCTGGTAAAATTTGCCCTTTGCTTCTAATCTCAGAGCAGTTTTCTTTACCTGCCGAATAACAGTTACGATTAGAACACAGCTGCAAGAAACCAGCCAGAGATCAGCACAAAAAGCCAATTTATGCCTTAAGCCTCTGAGAGATATGAAACACAGACACCTGCCTGATTCATAGACGGATGCTCCTGGCACAATCCTTCAATTATGCGCAGTACGGTTTATTATATACAAACTCATGCCGTTGTCAAATGGAAAAGCACCTTTTGTGTGTTTTTCTCATTCTGTTTGCTTGTGTGAGGGGTTTGTGTTAAGTTAATAAAGCACAAGAAAGGTGTTTACACACTGGTTACTGATTCAAAGCTCAGCTGAATGGGTTTCTATCTCCTCTACACAAGTAAACATAGACTGTATGTGCTTTATCGCTGTGAAACACCTCGCAATGGCACACCTTGCTCTGATTAAAAGCTTTGGGAACAGACTGAAGCATGTGAGAGTCATTGATTTGAAGTGTGCTCAGTACGGTCAGAGGTACGTTTCATTCTTTAGAACAATGAAGGTTATTAGACCAAAACAAGAAACAGGTGTTCCAGGGCAGAAGAGCAGAGATGGTATTAATCATTTACAATTATCACTGACTAATTCTGTGAAAATCTTTAGATATGTTTTCCTTAGTTTCTAAGACAAACCCAGGGTTGTAATGGCTAAAATCAACTTTAACTAGAAGTAAGGCGCTTTTGATGCTCACACGTTCCAAAATGTTCACTAGAAGTTTTGAAAATACACTCACAATAACACTCTTCCTGCATTTGAAAAAATATAACACGAGAAAGGCTTCCTGTCATGCTACCATGTTTACTTTTGCCTACTTGAACTAGCTTTTACACGGCCCTAAGTAGGACTGGCTCGCACCCTCTAACACTGTCATTACACATCTCCAACCGTAGCTCTGGCTAACCGCAGCGGCCACTGCTGTTTGTTTTACTTTCAGATTATTAATTTACCCAGGAAAGCCTATTAAGATTAAAATCTCAGCTTTGCATGGATGACCTATTTGACATGAAAGTGCATGTTGACCGAAGAAGCAGAGCACGGAGGCCCTCGGACACGCGGAGGCTGCGGCGGAGCGCCTGGGGAAACGCTGGCTGCAGCTGCTGGAGAAAAGTGGAATAATGATACCCTCATTAACTCCTTATCACACATACTGTTTACAGATGTAATGCGGGCTTACTTAAGGAATGAGGTACTTAATAGTGGGCTACGTACCAATTTACATCACTGTGTAACTTTAAAAAGAGAGCGCTGACACAAAATACATTCAGCATACTTTTAATGTGGCGTGATACATAATTTTCACTGGAATATTAATAAATCAATGCCACCATGCAGGACATTTTAAACTTACTAAAATGAATTTATTACTATTTTAAACAGTATTCTAAAATGTTTAACCTATTGAAATCTTGAACTATGCATCTCTGTGGTTATATGAAATACACATGACTTCTACAGTATAGAAATGCTGGAAAGGACAACAATTAAATAAAATAAAATAGCAGGAAACCCTTTTTATGCATTGATGTAAATGCATGATGTTTGTTTTATTCTTTGATCTTTCCAGTCGTTTGTGATTATTGATGATTAGAGAAGTATATAAAATATATAAAGCAACATTTTCATGGCATTCATTTAATTTTAAAGAAATAAAATTATATTATTTTTTATTTTTTCCTTATACAAACTATGATATTTCCAGGTTTCACCCTTCACTTCATACCAAAACCAGCAGCCCAGATGTTCATCTGCCAGAATGACTGCGCAAAAGACAGAAAGCTTTCATTTGATTGGCCGCCTGTCCTCAAAAACTTCTCTGGAGCTGACCTGAGTGTACACAACTCCAGTCTTAAACGAGCCTTAAACTCATTCATCTCCTGCAGTTTTAACCAGACGAGTGGTTCTACCAAGCAACACTAAAAGTCTGCGTTCCCTCTACAAAAGCCATCTCACACCACTGCGTCCATTTGGCTACCTGTCGCCGCGCTGCTTTACAGGATATTGAAGGTGAGCTATCTGGTGTCTGCGACGCTGAGCCACGGCCCTTCCGAACAGAGGAAGTCAGCGAGCCGTAAGGTGTGAAGCGAGACTCCATTTACCACACTAAAGGCGTTTGGCTGGCAATATGTCGCCCGTCTCTTGGTTTAAACTCTCCTGCACGCCTCACTGCCGCCCGCCTGGCCCCGTTGCCTCTCACCCACTCATTACCCCTTTAATTCATGCCAATATGAAGCTGAATAGTTGCGGGAATAATTAAAGAATAATTAAGGGGTTTTTTAATGATTTGATTCAGCGGGCCCCTTTCACGATAACTGCGCGCCTTGAAAGGCATTCACCTTAGATTTCCATTATTGTGACCTTGGTTTTACTTAACAGCACAGAGAGGGGATGAAAAAAAGGAAAAATATATCAGCTGGGCTGTAATTAAGGGTTGGAGGGATGTAAAGGTTAACTCACACATGCATAAGTGCACACGCATACATAAACATGCACTTGCTCTCGCTTTCCGGCGCTCGCAGTCTTTCTATGTAACATCGTATTTGTAAAGATATTCACATGCGGAAAAAGCCAAAGCCCACTCATTCTCCCACACGCACTGGGATGAGATCAGGGACGGATTGCTGTACGTGTGTGTTGGCAGGCTCTCTGATTGCTCCATTTGCCGTGCACGAAAGAGTGAGCATTAAAAGCCACTTCTCACGTGGTTCATCACCACTGCAAACCATTAAACCCACTGGCTTTTACTGGAGATGTAAAACGGCCCATGAACGGTGACTATTTCAATTTCAATATCCTCGTTAAATATAGAATCAAAAAAAAGAGAGGGAGAGAAATAAAGCGGGAGGAGGGGGACAAAGTGCTAAGTTTCTTTCTCAAACAGCTGAATTTTGATTTCTGTGAGCGAGCGACTCTTGATAAATTTGTCAGATCAGCTCGCCGCAATTTATACTCGCCTAAAGCAACCTCCTCCTCTTCCTTAGTACTACTAAATCAATTCTGCTCTCTGTCAAGATCATTTATGCAACAGAAAACCCTTTTCAGTCTTTTAGCTGTGAGAAGTAATCATATGTTCTCAATCAGGGAGGTTTCAGAGACCTGAACGGCGAGGGTGTGCAGAGTTTTGGGACGATGTTAAATATTTGAGAGAAATGGGGTTGTTTGTTTCTTCGTGTCTGCTCAGGGGCCGCACCTCTGGCCTCCAGGCGATATCGCAGCGAGATAGCAGAAGCCGCGCAACTAATAAACAAAGAAAGAGAGACGGGAAGAGATATGGGAAAAGTCTGGCTCAGCAGCTGGGTGAGAAACATTGCCCTCGCTCTAACATAAGCGCTCCCTGACCGCCGGCGAGTCGACATGTAGCGACACCAGCCAAAGGAGGCGTCGCTAACACTAGTATGCTAGTAAATGCCGCTTATAAACGCCAGAGCCAAGTAACATCAAAGCCGGGAAAGATATCATTCCGGGCATGCCTGTGAGGATGCAATCAAAGTTACACAAAACGCGATTACATTACACACTCTGACATCTACACTCAGGGCCTATTAACGGGGATCACACGTGAATGTGCATTTACTGTGCCATCTGACGGCACTCTGTAAAAACGCTGGCAACAGCTGTTGGAATGAAGGACGTCGGTCAGAGATTTCCGTCAATTTGGCAGGATTCTTCTATAAAACATGCATGGCTTGAGCAGTTAGAGGTCCAGACAGGAGGGAAGAAGTTTTCTTAAGGAAGTAGGGAACAAAGCGTTTCATGTCTGAGTGCCTGTAGTTTTGAAAAGGTTTTCAATTCTTGTTTGTTTAGTTTGCACCTCGTTGGCGCCAACTTAATATTTTTTCAATTAAGGTTAAGTTTTGTATCAAAGTCAATTTCTGCCTCGGTATAAATAAATAAAAAATGCAGAAGTTATACTTTTCTTCATAGTGTCAACTATTTGACATAAAGTAATGGACTTTATACATTTCCTTTAAAGGTTTGAGGTTTGGTTTGTTTGTTTTTTTTCTTTATTTTATATATACTGTATATATGTGTGTGTGTGTGTGTGTGTGTACAGTATGTTTATATATATATATATATATATATAAAAGCTTTAACATTTAATAAAAATTAAAGCATGATCTTAAGCACCAAATCACTAAACTACGATGATTTTGTCTGGTGGACAAACTGCTCAGGATTATATTTAATTTCAATATCTATTAAAATGAAAAGTGTTTTTTTTAAATTACAATAATACTGTAGAATAGCATATTTTACTGTATTTGCGATTTTAAAAAATCAGCCAGGGTGAGAGTAAGTATTATTAAGAGTATTTGTAAATTAACTATTTGTTAATTACCCACAGAAACAGCCTTTCATAGTTTTGTACAGATAAATAAATAAACAAATATGGTTAGCCTTACGTAATTAATTAATTAAAATGAACCAAATAAAGTCCAATATCATAAAACTCATGAAAGCTCTCATATCATACACACCCTTTTGGTGGGAAATGATAGCATATGTTCTGAAACACAGACCCACAGGACAGGTTTTAAAGTACATGCAGCAGCGAATAGCGTTCAGTAATATTTTGATTAGCCAATAAAACGTGTACCAATTGGCTTGGATAAGTGTACTTTTTGTGTGGTTTGTGTGGGCATGTCATGTCTGAGCAGCCTAGACATTCCCAAATATTGTTTTAAGTTCTGTGTGTGGTGACTTGCGAGGCGCCCGTGAGTGTCGGTGTGTGTGTGTGTTACCTGTTGCAGCATAAGGGCTTGTTGCTGTTGGAGTAAAGCTTGGAGCTGAGGTGGAGAGAGGATCTGCTGCATCTGCTGAGGAGTTATCATCTGTGGGGTCATCATCGCCATGGATACGGGCACCTAATAAGAGCAGACAAACCAATAAGTGACCACATGCATGGTTGTGCGTGTATTAGATTATCACACTCCATTACAATGGATCTGTACTCAAAAGGTGGGTCGTGACATTAAAAGTGTCACGTCTGTTCAGCAAAATGATGCTGAATGCAAATTATGCAATGCAAAATATGATAAAACAGACAGGCTTACTGACTGTTAAGATGCACAATCTGGGCCCAAAACTAAATCACAGTACTAAATGACACCGTTGCAGAGAGATAAGCGCATATCCCTCACTTGAACATGATACAAAGCCATTTCTGTTTCTCTAGCATCATAAAGGAATGTTGTACTTCACTTTAATTAACTCTTTATCCTGTCATGCCAAAGAGAGTACACATAACATCAGCTCTGTTGACACAATAGAGCTCCACACTGCTTGCATTGTAAAACCCTGGCAGTTTTTCCAAAAGAGAGCGAGAAAGCGTGTTGATCAAATCTTCCCTTGAGTATGTAGTCTTTATCAGCCTGAAAGTACTTCAATAAACATAATATTATGATTCGTTATCTAGAGAATCACATCTTTGGCAAAAATAACAAACAGTCTGATAAGATAGCTATCGGCAGGAAACAACTTGCAACAGTCTGGAATTGAGAGCGCAATTTGCTAGACAAGAACGAGGCGTAAAGATGGAAGGCGTGATTCTTATCTCATGACAAATATGCAGAAAAGGAGAGAAATGGAAAGAGAGCCAGGCTCAGGCCAGTTTTTTCTAATCCCAAGCTCAGTCAGGGCCATTAGTTCAGATGTTCACTTTCTCTACCAACATTTTCAATGGCCCCACTACAGAAAACCCCATATTGCTTTTTTAGCAACATGTTCATATTCATATGAAAGAAAGTAGGAAAGAAAAAACTCCAACCTGAGTTACATCGGCTGAATTTATCAAATCAATAACAAAACCAATTGTGACCCTGGACCACAAAAACAGTCCTGAGTCGCTGGGGTACAGTATGTGTGTAGGTCAAAACTATAGATTTTTCTTTTTTGCCAAAAATCCTTATGATAGTAAGTAAAGATCATGTTCCATGAAGCTATTTAGTCAATTTCTTACTGAAAATATATTAAAACTTAATTTTTTATTAGTAATATGCATAGCTAAGATCTCCATTTGAACAACTTTAAAAAGGTGATTTTCTCAGGATTCAGATTTTTGTGTACCCTCAGATTCCAGATGTTCATATAGTTGTATCTCGATCAAATATTGCCCTATCCATCCAAATCATACATCAATGGGAAGCTTATTTATTCAGCTTTATTCGGGTCATGTATAAATCTTAATTTCAGAAAATTAACACTTACAACTGGTTTTGTTGTCCAGGGTCACAATTGTTAGAAATGAAACATTTGAAATGTAAAATTTAAAAGGCATAAAAACGCACGCAAACATGATGAGTTTGATTTGTGAGTTACTCTGCATGTGTCTAAGAGAAGTATTGAAAAAGCCTGAAGGCAGGCCACCAGTACCATTCAGTACTTCCTTTAATGCAGTAGGACTGGCCACTCTGTGAACTTATGAGCAGCTTTTTAACGGGACAGTAATTTCCACCAGTACAATTTGCGGCTGCTTCCTCGAATGCAACAAGCCATCTTCCACTGAGACACACACACACACACACAGCTGCTCTGTGGTGTTCCATTTATTTTCCTATTTACTGCTCAAGGGCCAGAACTGATCATCTCCCTGCAACTGCTCAATAAAAATAAAGCTATTTACAGGCAACGGCTGGCTTAAAGCTGACACACGAGCACAAACTACAATCCCGCATAATACGTACATTTATCTACATTTTCCACTCAAAGGGAATCAAAAAGACAGGCATCGCCGTGACGGCTTCCCAGTCCACTGCCAGTCCGATCTGATATTTGCATTCATTTGTTTTCATGTAGCGCCTGAGCGCTCATATTTTCAGCAGTTTATCTATTCAGAGCTCGAGGGCTCGTGAGGAGGGGCGGAGGAAGGGGGGTGAGATAAGGAGAGGAAAGACGAAGAGAGAGAGCTGTCAGACGCAAATTAAATCTGTAAAGGGCTGATTTGACTTTGTAAACAAGATTGGCGGTAAATACGAACACTGGCTCTTTTTCCCGCCGGAAAGAGGGATGAAAGCTGGCGCTCGCGAGCGGTTATCGGCGACTGTCCGATAGTTTATTGTGAACGTCCCTATCACAATCAAACGAGCCATCCGTATCCTTCCCTATGAAGAGGGGGGAACTCTTCCCAGAATCCATGACAGAGACAAAGAGGCAAAATTATGCACTCTTTTAGCCTCTATGACTTATGCGCCACAAGACAGACGCATTTTATGGGCTGGCGTGCCACTCACCTTGATTAATTATAGGCGTGATGCAGGTGAGGCTATGTTAGACTAGCGCTTACAGCTAAAGCTAACAAGCACCGACACATTTCAGCTGATGAGATCATGCATCTGATGCCATCGAGGGCGAGCATTTCGGCCCTCTGCCAAAAGTCAGGTACCAGCTTTTGATGACTTATATCAAGGGTTAAAACATCAAGGGCCTGACAATTACAGCTTTGAAAGCGAGTACGTGCGTCTAGGGAGGAAGAGGTGTCTGAAACAAAGCCAGGGCGCCATCCGAGGCGAGAGCCCGCAGCAGGCCGGCTGACTGGGGAGGGCGGGATGTGCCGTATATGTGTGTGTTTGTGTGCACAACGGGGGAGACAAAACGTGAGATAGGGCAAAAGAGGGGGCTCGCGTGGCGGGCCCATGGCGTCACGCCAATTTGCCACGCGCGGTTGCTTGTCACTGGAAAAGAGCGAAATGAAAACCTGTAATTAATTGCTCCTCTGCATCCCATTCTCCCGCGGTGACAACCCATACATTCTATTTTATACACACGTTCATTGACATTTTCAAGTTGCAGGCGTAATAATTACCAGAGTTATAACACCTTCTATTGCGGCGCGACAGTGGGATTGACGAGCCGCCTGAATGCTGAGTTGTTAAGGATTGACGCCATTAATTGCCCCTATAATCTAATATCACAAAGGCGGGCCATTACACACCGTGAGCGGAGCGTGCAATTCGACACTACGGTTTCAGAGCAGTGCAGGAAAACAAAAGCGCGCCATTAGGGACTTGACGGCCGCTAACAAAAGCGCAGCACAATGCGGAATTATATTTTCATTCGGCTTTGTCTCTCGCCCATAAATGATTCCCCCCGTTCATTTGCCGCTGAATAGACCCAGTAATAGAGGAGCCCGAAACCCCAACCATTTGAAGTCAGGCATTTATTAAATGCATTTAATTTTTTTCTTCATTTTTTTTTTTTTCTTTTTTGCTTTCTCTCTTTAAATTAACGTGCACCGGGAAAGAAAGGAAAGGGAGATATTTTGCTTGATGAGCAGTAGCACAGCGGCAAGCACCTTGCTGTGAATTATCAGGACTGAACACTCATTTACTATATTTTAAAAACAGAGACAAAAAGCATTCTGTCTGCATGTGATGAGAATGAATAACAAGTGAGATTTGTTGTGTGATGTGTTGCCAATAAAGGCCAAGGGATCATGTTCTGACCATAGGAAGAGGGCATGGCCTATAGAGGAGTGGCATTGAAATAATACAGATGCAATATTTAGAAACTAAATTAATATAATTTAGAAAAAAAGACATTGTATTTAACACAAAATATTTTAAAAAATATAGTATATTTTAAAATATATTATATATTAAAATATAAATATTTAAAATATATTATATATTAAAATATAAATATTTTAATTCTAAATTTATACATGTAGATGTTTTAAAATATACACTGTATGGGTTAAAAACTTAAAGAGTCCCATTCTGGCTAAGCAATTGCCACTGATATAAACAGGAAAGCTAACATACAGCTTGTTTTGCAATAAAAGCATATAATAGCAGGGCTTACGCTATAATATGGCAGGAGAACCTTCAAGCCTTTACCAATCAGTGGCATGCATGTCAAGGGTCATCTGCAGAGGGGGGCTCAGGTAGGGGGTAAAACACACAATACGGTAAATGGAGCCCATCTATACAAGCAAAGCCTCTTTTCACACTCACCCGCAGCTTTGAGTTTGTAAGTGGCAAGGCGTCTGAACACAACTGTCTGCGAGAGAGTGCATAATATATAGTGTGCATTTGATGACCACCCCCTAAAACCATCTCCACAAGCTTCTGAGACTAGTCTGCTAATAAGCTAGCTTCAGTGGCACCTCTGGTGCCTCGCACCACCATTAAGATTCACCAGCACTGTCCACATGCGCCACGTAGAGCTACCCACTACTGACAGGGGTCAGCTTCAGAGAGAGAGAGAGAGAGCAGCGGGGGAGATGGCCGTTCGCAGGGAGCGGAGCAGTAATTAGAGGGGCTATTTGAAGAGCGAGTTTAACTGATTAACAAAGAGAAGAGATGGGAAATGAGGTAGAGAGAGAGAGAGAGAGAGAAGGAGGAAGCTGAGCTGCAAGAAGAGCGATGTGTCCCAGAGGGTCATAAAGGAAGTAGTAAGGACAGAGAACGCATTCCAATGAGCCTTAATCTGACTTTTTTCTTTTTTTCTGAGCTTGATGAATTACAATCAGTATTATCAACCACCCTTCGCTTTTTAAAACACAGACACAAGGACAATGGTGTGAATCTCTCGTGACAGACAGACAGACCTGCAGCCAGAGCCCGACATTGTGTGGTTTATGTGGGGTCTGAACCGGAACAAGCAAGAGTGTTTTAATACCAAATCCTCCTCAGCACAATATACTGTCAGTCTGCCAAATGACTCACTTTCATTAAACTAAAACCATCCGCACTTAAAAGCATCCGCGAGCCGTTTCACCTGTGCTCCTGGATTCAATCTGATTCCATTAGCGTGGATATATGGAACGTCTCAATGTATCGCACAATAAGTTGTAACCGTTTCTGCTCTAATGAAGTGGCCACTCAAATTATTTGTCGTTTAAAAATAGATTTGTGAGTAGCGGCACATCTTGCAAGATAAATAACGCTTGTTGCACAAAACTAAAACACAAAGGACTTTTTGAAAAAGATGCTTAAGATTGGAAAAAGCATCATGTATGGAAGGGAGATATAAATCGAATATTGATGATATATTAGGAATGATTCATCTGCCAATATTTAATTAGCCAACATCATAAACATAGCAATAACTTAAATGCGCTTTTTATTTGCCCATTAAGTTTCCTCCTTCCCCCCATTTCTTCACAACTTACGAGCATGAGAGCATTAAAACAGAATATTTTAATAGCCTCTCTGATTTAAAATGAAGTAGCAAAACATTCAAATAAGAAAGTATATACAGTATATATATACTGTACACATAAAATGGCATACATATATGTATTTAGCGTAAAAAATATAGATGGATGGATGGATAGATAGATGGATAGAGTAGGCTCCACTTCATCACCTTCTTTTTTATTTATCCCTATTAGCATTTTCAGGACGTTTAAAAAAGGCAGTGAGTACAAAGGTATAGATGAGATCTTCATTTTGGGAAAGGTCAACCTCCCAGTAATGAGCCGTACACTAAATTATGGTATTTAAATAAATGGATGATGATGAATGCATCTCCATTCTCTAGAGGATTCTTTGCCATTCCATATTACAGGGTAATTATCACATGTAGTGCCATGGTGCATACAGACACACACACAGACAGGAGCAGCCGAAAAAGTGGGTGAAAGAGCCTCAAGTGAAAGCATATAAAAACATGTTACTAAACTTTGGACAGACGTGGCAAATCAGCTCCATAAAGCCGTAATTGGGACTGGCTGAGTTCTTGAAAGGCTTTTTATAGCTGGAGAGGAATAATATACTCGTCCATATAAATGGGGAAAATCTGATAAACGGCCCTTAAAGTTGAAGAATTTAGAGAAGAGCACAAAGGTCTAGCGCTTTAAAGACTGCAAGTGAACTCGGCTCAGACTTGGGAGTATGAATTACGACAGAGCAACGTTCGTGGGGAAAGGTGGCAAAAAAATCACTTTGACTACGTAAAAAGTGCACAGGTCATCCATATTCTAAAATCCTGGTCAACACGCAGGAAGAGTTAGTTCTTCTAGAAAGCTAAGACAGGGTTTCAAACCAACTGTCCCTCTGTAGTGAGTAAGAAATGAGAGGATCTTAAATAATCTTTAAAGGGATGGTTCCTAAAAATGCAATGGCATGAGAAAGAGCATTTAGGACATCCTAGACTTGACAAATGCTCCACAAAAGAAAACTACAAATCATTTGGGACATGTCTTTAACCCATGATTCATCAATATTAAAACTGTATCCACTGGAATAAACCAACATTTCTTAATCAACAATCTCTTAATTCTTTAAATGTATGTTGGACGATGAGAATATGGATGAGAAATTAAAAAGAAAGGAATCTGAATGCACTAAATATCCAGAACATCTTTTTAGAAAATTTCTAATAAAATACAGTCTCTAATATGTCATGCATCCTTATTTTTATATACGTGATACTCACAAAACAGGAGTCGAAAAAGCATGATTCTGAAAAAGCTGGGGATCTGACAATAGGTGGCGCTATAAAACATGACAAATTTGAACATTTAGTGTGTGCGCGCACATGTGTAATGGAGAAAGATGGAGGCTTATAAAGTTATAATGAATATATAAACACCACAGTCAGTCAATCTCAACAATCCATCTTCAAGCTCACCGGCAGACCGCGGGGACACTGGAGTGGGAGGGATAATTGAAAAAAATGACAAGGAGATGACTAGAGGAGACATCACACGCGGGCATCCATGCACACTCGGGACAACATTCTAGCGCTGTTTACCCCCGTCAAAAAGAATTACTCACCTCAGCGATGGAGGACTGGTAGACTGCCTAACCGCAACCCACAGCTCACACTCTCTAATTCTCTCTCCTCCTGCACTAGGGTACCTGCAGTCTGTGCTGATGGCCATTATGATCAGTTTATTCACGGGTGCGCTCGGGAGTCTACAGCCTGCGGGCTCAAGCCGGTAAACAAGCCGTCACATCTCATTTACACAACAGCGCCATTAATCGCCTCACAAACCAATACCAAGCGCTGGGCCGAGAGGCGAGCGAGAGAATCCGGAGAGGGAGGATGGAGGTTAAGGCTGGGGTTATGGAGGCTCAGCGGGGTCCGAGACAGGGGGCAAACAGGGATGGAAGAAGGTTGTACCAAAACATAAACAGGAGGGATGGGGTATACCAGATATAAGGAGGGAGTTACTAAGACTGTCCTACAAGAATAAGGCTCAAGGAGCAGAGTAATTGCTTGGATATAATTATATGTTTAGATATTATATACTAACAGTTGTTCATATTGCATTATTTTAATAACTGATATGAATATACTATCAAATGTGTATTCATACAAATATATACATTTATATTTAAGATAACTGAATATTAATTGCATTCAAGTAAAATTTTAAAACATTTTATAATGCATATATATATATATGTACAGTATATAGTTGATATGATATCTATAATCCTATTTTGTATTTAACTAATTTGATATAATTTTATAGCTAAAATGATTTAATTAATATATATATATATATATTTTTTTTGATACAACACTCCTAATAAATGAACTAAAATTATATTTATAATATAACAAACAATGCCATTAGGTTGTCAAAACCCGTAGCATTACCCTGTCATGTCTAAATATACACAATCCCACAACTTGCAATGTTGTAAACTGGTAGAAGTGCTTGATACAGTAAACACGGTAACAAAGACGTAACAGATCTAAACTGTTGCCTCTCTCTCCTTCATGATCACCTTTCATCTCCACCATATCACATGCACTTTGCAACGGTGCAAAACTGCTATATGCTAACCTTTCTAACAATATATTTACCCTTCCCCCCTCAAGCTAAAGCAGAATGTGTTTATCAACACATGAACAGGAGAACAAAATGCCTCCACTGTTCCTCCAGAATAATTCTCTTCTCTTAATCCTGACAGGAGTGCCCAGAGGTCACATTTCTCAGGTGGAAGCGATAAGGGAAGCTAGGTGGGGTTAGCATTTAAACAGTCCCACCGCCACCTTCAAAAAGCCTGGAAGATATTAGTCTGCATGTGGAGAGTGAAGGGTCACTATTGAAAGGGACGCGACGCTAAAGAGGGCTGTCATTTTAATAACAGGCCCGCTGAAAGGCTGCAGGCGCTGTTACCAGGTGGCTCTGTGATGATGTCTTCCAGGCTATATAGAGGGGTCCTGGAGCACACAGCCACCTTTTCACAAGCTAATTTGTCTAAAAACCCCCATCGCCACCCGTCCCCCACCCCAAGCTAGCCCCATTACCTCCCACAGATATTTATCATATCGCGCTTCTTATACAATACATGCAGGCTGTGCGGGTGATTTTTGTTTGTGATGGCTTGTCGCTATATGCGTGGCGTGTAATAAAAGCAAGCCACCGGGGGCAGCAGGGCTGAGCGACTCCAGAGAAGCAAAGAATTCTTGGCTGTCACTCGCATATTTTCACCCAGTTCGAGCTGGCGTCTGGGGACCGCTTTCTCTGACAGCGTTCGGACAGCATTCGGACAAATGAAAATCCGGCGTTGTGCGAGTGCCCCGAGTCGGGCAAGTTCAAGTGGAAAATCCCCCCACCACTCCATCTTCCATATCCCTCTTCCATTAGTCCCTCGCTTTCTATGGACGTCCCCCGCACACACACATCTGTGGCTCTATCTAACGCCTCACTGCCCCAGAATAAAAATGACAACAAATTTCCAGTGGAACACAACAGAAGAGATGACTGGGGTGCGGAAATATAAAAGCCCATTATCGACCGCGTTCATTACACTTTTCACTCATGTTTCAGATCAAAAAATGGACTTTTACACTCCACTGCTCAAACCCAAACTCTGAAACGGCCACCGCGGCCCTGGGTGTTTCTCCTCTCGCTCGCTCTCTCTCTCTCGCCGTCTTCAATCTGTCAGGCCTCTCGCATTCTGGGTCACCCTCTCTAACCCTCTCTCTTCAAAACAGCCCCTTTGAAAAAAGTGCCAACTAAGCATTTCCACTTAATGGACAAAACAGAGAGTTTTCAAAAACAAAAGTTCAAGAAAAAAGGCTACGTTCAATACGGATGGTCTTTTTTTCCCATTGATTTTGCGATGTCTATATATGTCGGTTTCCAAAAAAACACACCAAAGAATTCTTATCAAAACCTGCTCTTAAGTGGCAATTTGCATGATAAGCGCTGTATTGTGTTCTACCGTGATGAAGAACAAACACAAGAGGTGGATTTTCATTAGGGTCAAAGGGCTTTCAAAGTTCATGCTGTAAAAATGAACCCGAGGTTCTTGACCACAGAGAGGTGGAGGTTCCAGCTGGCATCACTCATCTCTCCATCGGATCATCTCGGATGCGGTGCTCCCTTCACCCAGCACTACCCTGGCAGTGCAGCCTCTCTATCAACGCTCAAGAGAAGGAAACTAATTAGCATGTCTCTAATGAGTCTTTTCATTTTTTTTTTTTAATTAAACGAGGTCCTCAATAATACATGAAAAGAGGACACTTTTTCTTTTCAATTACCAACAGAGATGGGACTGGAGCCACGTGTGTGTATGTAAAATGGGTCTATATAGCCATGGTGATAAATTCTATGCCCTTTTCATCACTTTAAACATACACATAAAAATACTCCTACACTGTACTATTAGGGCCTTTAAAAAGTGTGGATTTTATGCTGCTGCTTATTAAAAATAAAATAAATGAATAAACAAACAAACTGAATGAAAACACCCAAAAGATTGGGGTATGTTATAAAAAAAAAAAAAATGAAATAAATACTTTTTTTGGCAAGAATGCTTTACATTAATCAAGAGTGACAGTAAAGACATTTACAAAATGCTGCAAAAGATTTCAAATAAATCTTGTTTTTTTAAACTCTCTTTCCATTAAAAAAAATCTAGAAAAAAATAGCACTGTTTCCACTAAATATTAAGCAGCACAAATGTTTTCAACATAGTAAAAATAGGAAATGTTTTTTGAGAGCCTTCCTATCACAGGAACAAAGTACATTTTAATATGTATTGTAATGTATTAAAATAGAACAATTGTTTTAATTTATAATATTTTAATTTGTATAATATTTTCTAAACATTTCAATCAAACTGAGCCAGCATATAT
>JAUCNO010000044.1:11861874-11883297 GCA_032353835.1 Enteromius viviparus
AGATAGGTATATAGATAGATGGATCATTCTTCAGGCCTGTCTGTCCCAAAACAACAAAGAATATTATACAAAAATGAGAAACAGCCAAATAATTCATTTTAGGGAAGGACCTGTTGGTCACAGCCAAGGTTCTGGAAGATTCAGACAAAAACCTCTGTAATCTAACTTCTTCCGCCTTTGTCAGTGATGAAGAGGAAAAATCTAATTATCAGGCACCAAAAGATTTCTTTGTTCATCACACTGCATTCACATCTTCAGAAAGACCCTGCAAGGAGTTAACCCGACTGGAAGCCATTTTCTGTCAGGCTAAGTTCATTGACTAGTTTAAATGACTTTCATGCCCTGCTTTCCCTGCTATTGGACAACAGCTTCAAACCTAACGCCTTTTAGAAATAGTAAAAAAAAACAACAAAAAAAAAACATTTGAAATAAGACCCTGAGAGTTAAAAGAGAGGTGATATAACAGCAAGAGTCACTTGATGGCTAGCAGTCGAACAGCTGAAGGCCTTTTCGCAAAAGCATAAGTGGTACGACTCGCCACTGCAAAAAAGCATTAAAAGTCCATGCCAGTCCTCCAACATGACTCTACACAAAACTACACACCAGACATTTTTCTAGTCTCAGAGTCAAGAGTAATGAAAACCCTCCGCTGTGAGACAAACAAGGGCTGGTTTGCAGTCCCACTCTACAGCAACTGGGAATGTACTCAGAATGTGGCAGGGAAGGGTTGATGCCCTGGAGCAGTAAATGAGGAAGTGACACTACAAAGCAGGATCCCAGGGCTCACCTTTATCAGTATTCAGGGTGGTCCTGTGCTGAGATGGGAAACACTTCTCTAGAAGCCAAAACAAAAAGCCTCACCTGCAGCTCTGCTGAGGTTCATGGGTCGACAGAGGTCAGTGGATCAAACGATAGAGTTCATCAGTTCACATCAAATCATGGTGTGTAATCACTACTACAGTATATAACATCCAGCAGGAGAACACAGTAGTCTATAAGCTCTCAAACTCCTTTTAGAAAGAAAATGTGATCAGCTCTTGTGTATAACTTCACCAAAAGATACTTCTGATCGCTAGATTTGTTAAGAGCCCTTTTCAGTCCAAGTCTTGTCTTCTAAACAAACTGCATGTGTTGAGATATCAGTCATATGTAGCCTGAACAAAACGGGATGAGTACTAAGGTTTAATAAATACTTAGGGAAAGATAATCCAAAAATGTGTTCAAACCTGTATGACTTTCTTTCATCTGTGGAACACAATATAATATTTTGAAGAAAGTCTAGTGACTAATTTTAAGGAATTTTTTTTTAATGTTATACTATTTTTTTATTTTATCTTCCGCAAATGAAAGTATGTACATTTTTGTCTACATTTTCCTTTTGAAGGGTCAGTCCTCAAAATAAAAAAATTGTCATAATCACTTACTCTCATGTCAAACTCGTAAAAGCTTTGTCTTTGGAACACAATTTACAAAATTTTGGATGAAAAAAACCGGGAGGCTTGTGACTGTCCCAAATAATAAACACTGTTAAGGTCCAAAAAAGTATGAAAGACATTGTCAGAATAGTCCATCTGCCATCAGTCATGAAGCTACGAGAAAGCTACAGAAAGAAATCAAAAATATTAATGAAGCAATACGGTATCATTGTACAAATCAAAGCATACGCATAGAATAAATTCTTTTTTTTTCTTTATGAACAGTATTCTCATAGCTTCATAATGTTTTGGTTGAACCACTGATGGCAGATGAAGCATTCTGAAGATCATACTTTTCTAGACCTTGAGAGTGTGTATTACTTGGCAGTCACAAGCCTCCCGGTTTTCATCCCAATCGTCTTAAATTGTGTTAAAAGGAAAATGAAGCTTTACAAGTTTAGAACGACAATGGGGTAAATTATTAATTATATTTTTTATTTTTATTTTGGGGTGGAGGATCCCTTTAATGGAGCTGTCCCCTAAGCATAAGCAATTCTAAAAGTGATGCTTAACCAAACACCACATTTTTAACAAGAAAGGAGCAAAACCTGTTCAATAAGCCACATCAATCATCAAAAGGACCATTGACAAAACGCAACTTTGGGGAAAAAAAGAGACTCTGATAAAAATGTTCCCTTGATTTTCCTCTTCTTGACTTTTCTTTAGCTCGACGAGCACACTGAAGCAAACTTCAGCCCAGGGTTCAATCTAATTAGTGTGGTTTGTTAATTAAATGAGTGTGCCACTAACGAGGTAACCTGCTGTTCCTTGATAATGTTAATTACCCTGAAGGGAAAACCTCTCAACACGGTCATTTAAACTGTCAGCTAGCATTCCTCCAGGATTATTGATGATTTGAAAAACTCTAGGCAGCTCTAACACACCCCTTTTTCTCTTTCATTCACTTGTACTCTCCACGTTACACCTTCGCACTTGTATTGACTGCATCCGCCCCTTTTCCTGCTTATTAGTGCTTGCCTTCCTTTCGCCATCTCTATCAGGATAAATAAAAAGTAATCTGTACCTATATGCCAGTCTATATTAGTCTCACAACTGTGTTTATACAGGAAGAAGCATGTTTCATGATTGTGATAGCAAAGCTTTATTCTAGTACATACAGTACACGTGAGTGCGTCTTGTCACATTTGACAAGTGTGTTTTAGCAGGCAGTTGCTACAACTGGCCCAATTCAACGTGGCAGGCTTGGAGACTGCATATCTTACAGGCAGCAAGAAACACCCAGATAAAACATAACTAACCTTCATGCAAAATGCACATTGTACTACATACACGCATACTATATAAATACAGTATACAGTGTGTGCACATATAAATGCGCTATAGTAATACACTCATTGTCATGCATGTTGGTTTGTCTGATATCACATTGAAAGTGACAAATATGGATCTGAGCCCTCCACACTACTCTATTCTTAATATTCCTGTGTGGGAAACGCACACTTAAACTAACCTTCTCCCCAATGAGAAATGAAGTTCAATTCCATGTCCATTGTTCAGCTCTTCACTACCAAGAGCCACATTCACAACTCAACACTTTAATACAGTACAGAAGGGGGGAACAGAACACAACCAGAATGAAAACGTTAATAGACAAAGATCTGAGAAAGTAAGATACGATGACAAAGCTGAATCTTTGGTAACACTTCAGAACAGGGGTCCAAAATAATGCATTAGTTAAGCATTAATTAATGATTAATTTGTTCACAATAAAGCATTAGTTGAGCAAAAACACTACTAATTATTGATTAACCAAACATTTTCATCATTAATTACTAGTGTGTTTTTGCTCAACTAATGGTTGAGCAAAAAAGCATTTTGCTCAAGCATTAGTTGAGCAAAACACACTAGTAATTAATGATTAACTTAACAATTTAATTATTAATTAGTAATTAACTAATGCTTAATTGTGAACAAATAAACCATTAATTAATGCTTAACTAATGCATTATTTTGGACCCCTATTCTAAAGTGTTACCGAATCTTTTTATTTTTGCTTATATAATATAATTACCTTCCAAATCATTCAAATGACCAAAATATTCACACTTTTCATTTTTATTTGCATGCGCACCAATGTAAATAAATAAATGAATCAGTCATACGTTTTAAAATAATTCAAGAAAACGAATCGATCTTGTCAACGTTTTAAAAGTTTATCAGAAAAATTATCAATACTTTCTAAACAAAGAATAAACAAAGAACATGGATTGTAAAAGTAGCCTAATAATTCGATATATTTATCTAATTCACATAAAAAGTGCATTAAAATCATCATATGCTTATTAGGGTTTATATATATTGATGTCTTATATTAGCATGACCATATTTGAAATCTCTTAATCCTATTTTTAACTACTACTTTGCAATAAATAACCAGCCAATTTAAGTTGATTGAGGGAAGTCTCTTAATAGTGAATGAGTATGGCTTAGTCTAAAGCAGCACCATATTATTTTATATGTACACCCCAACCCTAAACAAGTAGAAAAGAAAAGGACAAAAGACGGATTTAGGCTACATACTGTATTGATATGCTTGTATCTGTTTGTTAATGATATAAGCCTGTCTCTGTACAATTGTAAAGCCTGACATCCGGTTATGTGTGTGGCACTCGTACCTGCACAGGGCTCTGTTTGACCTCGTTGCTGCTGGGGGAGCTGAGTCCTGTGGCCTGCTGGAGGATGAACTGGCGTGCTGCCTGGAGGGCCTGTGGACACGAGAAATAGAGACAACACAGCGGTGAGCACTACACACACACACCTTTACACTCTGCTTCCATTTCTTCATAATCACAGGAGAGATACACTTAGCACTGCACGGTGGGCCCCACCTGTTTGCCAACCTGAGTGTGTGGGGCCCCCTTCTGTACAGAGCCAAAAAGGGGCCTTTGCTTTCTCCTCTGAGAGGGAAAACACAATTCTGTAACTCTACCGCACCCTTTTTTGTTCCCTTTCCTTTCACACTCTCTCAGATCATCTGTCCACTGCACTGCCTGCTATGTGGTTTGCTACCCTACGGACAGACGAAGGTGGCGTTTTTTAGACTGCACCCGCACAGGATCTTTGGTCCAGTGGCAAAATGTGCCTCTCAAAACAAAAACACCAGGCAACAGTAAATCAGTGGGCAAACAGCTTTTTGAAGAGCGCCATCAGGATGCACATTTGCTTCCTGGCCCTGAAGAGAGAGAGGAAGGTTACATAGTAAATATTGATTTATGAAAAGAGGGGAGGGGTGAAAATCCCTCTTAAAATAAAAAAAAGACCTGTCACCAAACATAAATTCTTAGAATCATACTCTGATGCATAAGCTAACAAAAAAAAGTCCTAGACTGAAAACTATTCAAGTTTCAGACATTTTCAGCCAGCTTTAATAGCTCGCCAAGCTGTAATACCGCTTTGAAGACAAATCTATGGTTTAACATTTACTGTCATTTAAGGAATAGCTCACCAAAAAAAGGCTATTGTCATTATTGCTTCATAAATACAGCATAAAAGTGGTTCATACAACTCCTCTAAAGTCATGCAACAGCTTTGTGAGAAGAATAACAAAAAAGTGTCTAGTTTTACCTGAAAATCAAGTTTTAAAAACAGTGATAATTCACACCATTACTGGTTCAAAATCACTTCATAAGCATAAAAAACAAACACAATGCCTGGTCACTTTCTGCTATTGCTGGAGAAGGAAGTTTTACAAAAGACAGTAAGTCTTATGAGTTAAGTTACTAAAGACAAACGTTTTTGGGTGAACTATCCCTTTAAACACAGTTGCTTAGCACTGATCTGATTTCAGTAATAGACGGTTAGTGTTAATAGCCATTATATCAATTGCAGAAGTACTTACTGGCTGCATGTGTGGGAGGGTGTATTACAAAGCCCAGTCCAGGACCCTCTAAATAAATGGTGCCAATCCATTTAAGAGAGATACACCTCTGTCTTTTTTATTGTAGAGGGGGTGGTGGGGGGGTTAGACAGAGAGAGGGCCAAAAAAGGCGAGAGGCCCCCAATACAGTCGGCACATAAGAGAGAGAGAGAACATGCAGTGGTCGGTGTGATGAAAACCATCTGCATCGAGAGCACTTGCTACTTTTGCTGAGGTCGCAATTGAGCGCCGTGCACGCACACACACATACATTTGTGAACGCATGCACATGCTGTGCAGGAACCCCCCAACCCCCCTCCATCTGCACACATGACCTCAGCGGAGGGCTGGATAAGCTAAAGTGACCGGCAGCACCTCCCAGCTCCGACTAGCTTTGAGAATATACACTCTACTGATGGCATGTGGTGTGAATTACTTCTTACAGACACACACACAAAACCAGAGACAACTTGGACCAGATGGTTGTCTGGCAACAATGATCAACAATTGGACAAAACTGCCACACTGATTACCACTTTATTAAACTCTTCTTTGATTTTTATAAATGCCACAATTATTTGGATTAAATGGTAGCAGTTTAGTGCACACATTTAATCCAAAGCAATTTACAGTGCACTCATTTAATGCACAGCCCCTTCTGGAACTACCAGAGGTTAAGTGCCTTGCTCAGGGGTGCAATAGTGATAGATTGTGATATCGGTAATTTGGCAGTGACTTGGTCACCCCTAAATAGGACCACCCCTAAATTTGTGTTTCCAGTATAGCCTTAACTATTAAGCTGAAACCTCCTTGTGGACCTTGTTACATTAAAACAATAGTTCTTTAAAGGATTTTAGGATCATTTACTCATTCTCATGTAATGTTGCCTTGTAAGACAAAACAATTCAATTTCAAAACACAATTAAAATATATGGCTTTTTTGACTTACTTTCATAAAAGTGTTTTATAATGACAAATAAAAAATAAATAAAAAAACATACAAGTAACAAAGCAATGGTAATTTATCAAACGACAACTTAGAAGATTCGGAGAATAATACATAAAGTGTATATTTAACTTCTTTATAAATTTACGCCATTATAATTTACTTTCAGAAACTTGTGTTTTTGTTTTGTCTCTCTCTCTCTTTTACATTTTTGCCATCATAAATCACTTCTTGGTGTTGGTTCTGAAAAAAAAAAAATACTGAAAAGAAATTTGGAAGGACATAATACAGTATGTGAAGAAAAGACAGAAGTTTGAAATATTACAACACCTGGAATGTAGTACACAAATTTTTGGAGCTTGTGTTCTTTGCATGGAAACGAGCTGCTTGGATATACTAAAATCTCATTTTGCGCTGCACTGGAAAAAAAAAGTAATAAGACGAGATTGGAATGAAATGGGGAAACCAAAAGAAATTGGTGAACTATTCATTTGGGGAAGAAAGGCACAAAATACCTAGTGATGAACAAGTGGTCAGTATGGCTGGTCTTAATCATGATGCACGGAGCTCAGCGGCGCTAAACGGGCCCAGAATGAGAGCGTCTGGGGCGGCGAGTCTCTCTGAGCAACAGGGGAGAGGCTCCGTTCTGTGGCTGGAGAATCTATTGAGTCTGACTTGCCAATTTTATTGCTTTCACGAACAGTGGAGGTTAAAAAAAGATTTGGAGTACAAACAGGGGAAAAAAATGCTTTATAACTTCCATCCATACATCTAAGCAGGGAGTGAAAAACACATCCAGATTTCAAACGGGAACAAGAGTTGCTTCTTTCTTCTTGCTCACCTACTTTCATCTTATCTCTCTCTCTCCCAAAGCCTTGTGGCATTCGCTGGTGAGTGCTGCACCTTTAAAGAAAATATGAGGGAGGCCGCGGATGGCCGGGTCCAACAACAGTTCCATTGTGCTGTTGAGTTAGACAGGTTTTATTGCAGCGCAGGGCGGGCGGTCGAACGAGCCAGAGTGAGAGCGCGAGAGAGCGAGAGAGAGAGAGGGGAAGGGGAGGGTGAAGAGGTCAGAGCCCAGCTTGGCGGCCTTAGCAGCACAGTGTGTGAGTTCTTCTGACTTGTCATCGGCCCCCCCCGTAAATCAACACTCCTGACATCGCCTTTAATAACAGAGCATTTTTTAATTCAACAGGGTCGTTGGGGGGGTGGGCCGGAGGGTGTAGGGTGGTCGGAGGGGTGGGTGTAGGGAGATTCAGGAGGGGGGCTCCCTCTTCCCTCTTTTTTCCCCTCTTTCTGTTCCTTTTTTCTCTTGGCTCTCGCCCTCCCCTCTTTAACGGGCTTCAGAAAAAATGGCTGACAACTGGGTTTCTTTTCTTTTTGCAGGAGAGAGGGAAGGAGGGGGCCCTCGGGTGAGGGTCCATTATGGGAAAATAACAGGGAAGAATTCGTTTTGGCAAACGCACGTAGTACGACTCGCTCTCGTTCTCGCAAAGTTGTGACAGTCGCGTCCGTGCACGCAGAAGTGCCCGTGTCCAACAATAATACGGCAATGAAATTTTTGAGCCGCTTTAGGATGGACGTTCCAAAACAACGTGGTAAAACACACAAACAGGGGTGATTGCACGCCTCTTTCCTGGATGTCCCAGCTTCTATTCATTACGCTCAGGTTGCTTAAGTAAACACGACTGGGAGGTGATGAATCGAAGCCCTAATCCGCCTGTGTTTGTGGGAGTGAGAATGAGGGAGAGGGCAGAACGCGGGGCGCTCGCTCGCTTTTTCTCTCTCTCCTGTAAATCTAAACAGTGAAGTCGGCTCCTCCGCGGACAGGTGGGCACCATATGCTGGAATGATCCATCATCGCTGACAGAGAACCATTGTTGACGCCTGCAACGTCCCCCCGCAGCCGCCCCCGTAGAAAAACAGAGCCCACGGTGGGCCGTCCATGGGTGTGGGTGGGTGGATGGCGGCGGAGTGGTGGGGGGTTCAGGGTGGCACGAAGGGTCAGAGGGAGTCATGTTACTGAACTTGGCGGATGCAGAGCTGAAGACAGACTGAGACTGCCACTGTATGCTGAGAGAAACTCAGGAGATACTGATGGAGATGAGGGAAGAAAAAGGGAGGAAGTAAAAAACTAAGTGTATTGCTTTATAAATGACTAACATAGAGACAAAAATAAATAAATTGAAATGAAACTAGGAAAAGAGAAGAGAAATACAAATGTTGTCAAAGTAAGAGCATGTATAAATACATGTGAACAACAATTAGGTTTCAGAAGAATCTGATGAAAAAATAAAAAAATCAAACGAACTAAATCTTATCATACCGTGTTGGATGTGTCCTCTTTTCTTAAATAAACATAAATATTTAAATATAAATAACTAAAGTAACTTAAAAAAACAAACAAAAAACATATATATACATATATATATATATATATAAACCATTACAAAAATATTAATAAAACTATAATATAAATATATTTATAAATGTAAAAACCTTTAACCCTGTTTAGGACAAAATAAATGAGATATTTAACCTGAAATCAGAACGAAGTCCAAGGCATTGTTTTCTAAAACTGATGAGACACGTGAGACTACTGTGACCAGTCTTTCCTGAGAAAAAAATTTAATAGTTGTCCGTTTAATCTCTTTGCATTCTAGGTGAAACATTTGAAATCTCTAATAGATGTAATTTGTCTTTCCTATTGGCCTGTCCACATCAACGTTATGAAACAGATCTTGCTGCTGGCCACACTCGACCAATCAAACCCCCACCTCGGTGCTGACCTCCAATCAGAGTTAGATATGATGTGCAGTTATTTATAGTTGGCTAGCGAGGACCCTTTTAGAAGAGGTCAACGAAGTAACAGTGGTGGCCTCCCTCAGGGCTGCGGCGCTGCGTTTTTAATTCATTCTTAAATAAACCCCTGTCAACATGCTCCACTTACACTCTGGCTTCTACAGCCAAATGGCATATTTACCTGCACTCAAAGCTGCTTTGAGGTATTATGTCACACACTGTGACTTGACACAATGTTTTTGTCCGAACTTCTTCACAAAAAAATAGAAAAAATACATGATGAGAAAACAAAGAGCAAGCAGCGTTAGAAAAGATCAGGACTTAATGGAGTTGTCTTTTTTTTTTAAGTATCAAACATTAACTAAAATTTCTTAATAAAAATAAATTACGACAAATCAGATCACTAAATTTGAATATTAAAAAAAGATTTGGAAAAATCTGCCCCCTCTATATCTCGCAGCGTTGTAGGAAAAACAACTTTTACAGGGATTACTCTTTCCTATGAATCATTGTAAACAAAAAAAAAAATCATCGACACAAGGTTCATCTAAAAGAATTTGAGTCTCAGTGCCTTGCGGTGAAATTTTAGACTAAACATAAATAGGTGAGGTCAGTTTTCTATTAAAACGCAGAAAAAAAAATGCTTTTCAAATGTACTCTGTAATTTGTTCACACTGTTTAGGAAAGCAAAAGGGTGTGCTCTTCTGAGTAATGTTACCTACATCACGTTAAAGCCACACGCACGGACAGATGTGGTCAGACGCTCTACAAACAATCCTAAACATACCACAAACAGTCTATTTTAAGGGTGTGAAGACAGAATATATTTCCAATTTACAAAATGACTGTTCATAAATAACTAGCCAAAGCTTATTTTCCCCTCACTCAACATCAACTGTGTTTAAGGTGGGACTGGAATGTGAACATTGCTACAAAAAAAACATCCCGCACCGCACCAAGGAGAAAAAAACCCCCGAACTTAACCTTCTTTCAGCGGCACAAACTGGGAGGACTTGTTCACTCGGGGGCTTTTGTTCAGCATGCACCCTGCATGATAGCCACCTCCAAATCAGGAGCGCTGAGACGAAGACAAAGGCCGCCTTTTTTTCCCCAACCCGTGCCATTCAACCTTAAAGGAAAAGTAAAGCTATTCCAAAAGCTGCTTCTTTTTGCGGTTCGGGCTTGATCCATCTGGAATTAGGAAGTTCAGCTTTCTCCTTGTAATGTGTCTAAAAATGAAGACTTGGGCTGTTTCTGTTTGCTTGCATTGGATGTGAGAAACAGAAGTAGGAGAGGGGGGAGAGATGAAAGCAAAGTTTCACAGATGTAATGCAAGCTGGCATCCAAAACGTCACTCATGTGAGGGATTTGGCAAAAATAATCATACCTGCTTGTACAACATCTTCAAACTCTGAGTAACTACAGGCGAACAATGTGCCCGCTCCTTTCCTTTCGCCACTCCTGACGGCAGCCGCTTTATTACTCACGAGTGTGACAACTTGTGGGATTGCTTTGTATCTGAATGGCATATTTACGCGAAGCGTGGCTTTCGGTAGCGGTTGCTTGTAATGTATCAAATGCATCACTGTCAGCTGCCAGAGGAATCTACCGCCGCAGATGTGTTTGTCCACACGATCGAAAGTGTTACGCACCGTCGCTCATGGAGTGTCGGCCTGGCCAGTATGAACTTAACTTTCCAGAGAGACTATCCGCACCAATAATTACTAAAGGATGAATTATTGTTTGCCGGAGAACCAGACTCGCTCTATTTTAATGCTGGAACACTCCAACACAGCTGGTGACCAAATGAGCTTCGTCTACAGCGGCTTCAGGCAGACATATTGGGCCTGTTAGCAGCTGTCCACCCCAGGCTACGGGATGAGGTGTGGGTTGTTCGACGGGATCGGGTTTACAGGCCCGGGCCAAGGTTTCGTAGATCTTAACTTGGTCCCCATGACTCATTACAGTCGTAGCCTGCAGAGCTGTCCAATTTCACGGTGGGTTACAAATAAACTGCACTTCTGACCATATTTCTCTCCTTTTTTCCCCCCTTCTTGCTGCTTTTTGGCCCAAGCTGGATTTCATTTGCCACTTCCCGTTCTATTGTGCGGTTCGCAGTCACTCGTCACATTTGTTTTTGTTCAAACCCATTAGAACACGCATCTGAAAATGGCGAGATCGAGTGAATTATTCAATGGCGAAATCATCTAAAAACACCCGCCGCTGTCCCTTTTTGCCATTTAATGTAATGTTTCCGCAATATAAAGGCTACGGCGAAACCTTAAAATTTAAACGGCTACAGCAGACTCCCATCGGCCATTAAAATGAGGAAAGAGTGAATTGAAGCCAAGGCAATAAAAAAATAAAACTAAGGGAGGAAAAAACTTCAAAATATGCTGTAATGTTTGAAAACCCTGACCACTTTGGTTTTTTTCACATCCTATTTTTCACAAAGGGGACCTGTATGAAACTTGCTGCCTCTGCTGCTTTCCAGATGTGCGTTGCTCACCTCTAAGTCCCCAAAAATGTTAAAACAAAAAGCCTGCTTGGGGAAAAAAAAAGTAAATATGAGCTGCAACACGATAGCAGCAGCAGCGTTTCGGATGTCAGGCAGATTTTGTTTTTGAAAACTGTGAAAAAGTTTGCGAGGACTGCATGACTGTTGAACTCATTAGGGGAAGGCGAATGGTGAAAGAGGCTCAAATGAGCTCATATGTACCTGGTGTCTCTCTCGGCAGTAACTTATCCCCATGTCCCATACTGAAAGAGTGAAAGAGGAAGTGTAATCCACTATGGCTGGGCTCTCTGGGCATCATTACCTCGTTGTTGGCACCGTGAGCTCACTTTGTAGTGCTGAGGGCCACAACATTAGCGAGAGTTCAACACCGAGACAGCTCGGAGAAAGAAAAAGAGAGAGAGCTCGGAGAGTTCAGGATACGGGTCGTCTCGAAATCCTCCAGCCTCGGCAGCCGCACAGCCGGCTAATTGATGGCAATTGCACGGCAGTTTTGCTGTGGTTTTCTTAACACCGCCCTTCTGGCAGCCAAACAAAGTTCTACTTGATAGGGTTTCAACCTCTCTCTCTGCTGTGCGAACTGCAAAAACTAATAAGCAAAAATGGACTTTCAAGGTCTTGTCGTATTTGAGAGCTTTTCAAGATCTTGGAGCTGGTCTGCAGGGACGGTTCGGGGCAATGTAAAGGTGTTAGGGTTCAATGTGAGTCACAGCTTCAGTGACCTAGCCCAATGGGACACCGTCCAAAACCATCCTCCTACAAACACATGCTAAACAGACTGACCATGATGAGGATAGCACTAACTGGCAGCAGGGCTTCCTGTCCAAACCAGACATATGGGACACATTTCTTTGTTATTATTAATAAAGAAAAAATTAATAATACGCTCTCGGGATGTTGCCAAAAGCAAGTAAGCTAGAACAAAAGACACATGGGGCGTGCTGTTAAAACAGAGGAGCGTTTGAGACCGCTTGCTTGGAGAATAACTAAGAAAAATAATGCTGAAGTTTTTAGTTTTTGATTTCACACCTGGTAGTGGCTAAAGCGATACCGATCTTCAGAAAAAAAACAGAAAGGACATAGAGCGTATAGAAAGTTTCTGCCATCTGTGTTTAAACAGCAGTGGGGAGGTTTGAAGACGAGTTAGAAGGGAATAAATCGTACCAAGAGGAAACAGAGTGCTACGAGGCCTCAGCTCGAGGCTTTAAGCACAAATTACGAAGGCAAAAAGGAAGCAACTACTGTAGTGTCCTTTCTCAAAACTCAAAATCTTCTACAACGATGCATGCTATAAAGCAAACACGCTTTCTTTCGGCAAACCTTTAACAAAACCCAACCAGCTGCGGGTTTCGCATGTTCTTCATCAATATTCAATTACATCAGTAGCATCAATCTATATCATCAATCCGTGTCGCTCGGCACAATGCGGCCTTCATCTCGCTTCTATCCCCACCCTTGGCTATTAAGAAGAAGAAAAATAGAAACCAACATTCTCTCTCTTCTTTTCCCCGACGCCTCTCCCTGTTGACTTTAGTCTCTTTTTAAGATGGCAAACACAAAGAGCAAGCGGAGGCAAGCTAATTAGCAACACTTAAAAAGGGATCTGGCTTCATTGTTTGCAGTCCCTCGCCCTCACCAGTTACCAGGGCAACAACTTTGAGAGTGGCGCTGTGCATATTTCTTTTGCTTTTTTCTTCGTCTTCTTTTTGTTTCCCCTGGGGGTTCTCCATTTTTTGGAGCCTGGAGAGGGCCATTGGGAGGACAGAGATGGAGAGTGGAGGGGTCTCTTATCCCGAGCACAGAGCGGGGGGCTTCTGGGATGGCGTAAGGTTAGACCTCTGCATTACACAGCACAATACAGAGTTCTAAGTGGGCATTGAAGGCAAGGAAATTGGACTTAGTAAGTATGTAAGTGTGTGTGTGTGCTTGTATTCAGCATGGTTAAAAGAAAAAGTTCACCTGTATTAAAACCATATGACTTTCTCTTTTCCGTAGACCCAAAAATAAGCTTTTTTGGAAAGCGTCCAAGCTGCTTTTTTTTCCTTTTTTTTTTTTTCATAAAATGGAAACATATTTTGACCAGGTGCTCCAAAAAGCCATTTTGCTCATTTGTATATTTTAATTTATAATGTCATATTTGGTTTGAAAAAGTGCAATATTTTCAGGCAACATAAAACATAAAACCCATTGTGTAGATGCATGCTAACCAAGGCTGAATTATTTAATAAAAAATTATTTAATTTTTTTTGTTATTTAAATAACAGTCAAAACAACATAAAGTGTTAAATAATGCTTCAGAAAGTACTTTCATGTATAATTTTTAGATAACTGCTTTTATACTTACACATATATAAATGTATATTTATTTATTTATTTTTTGGTGCTCAAGAAACATTTCTTTCTATTATTAATGTTAAATATTAAATTAAAAAATTCTTGTTCCACTTAACATTTTGTGAAAAGAGTTATACTTTTTATTTATTTTTTAGGATTTAATAAAAATTTATTTATTGGCATTTAGTCTAACTAACACTTACTAATTAAATCATGTCATTGATTATTATTTTATTTATCGACTACAAAAATGGTCTTTTGGACTTTGGCCATTTTAATTTTTAGAGGAACTTTTCCTTTAAGAAGTTAGAAGTGGCACTAGTCCTTGACAATTTACTCTTTCCACCTCATCTGTTGATTAAAGCTGAGACAGCAAAAACACATGCCAATTAGCATTAATTATGGCTGCTGTTTCCTGACGTGTTGTCCAGTAGGAAGTGTACTCAGGGTAAAAGAAGCCCTCCCTCTGCCTCACCAACCCTCCAAACCGAAATTCCCTCCTTGCTGCCCTCCTCCTCCTGCCCCTGATTTTCTCCATCCTTCCTCAATTCCTCTCCACTTCAACTATTACCTAAATCTCCCCCTCCCACTCCTCACAGCTCTCTCCGAATCACTAAATCCATTCTCCTGCCCTCTTTTTTTTCCTGTCCCCTTCCTTTTCCTTCCTTTCTCTCCTCCCCAGTGGTTTGTCAATCAGCTCTGAGGGAGTTATACCTCCAAATGCCCACACATTAGTATCCAGCTGAGAATCTTTCATAATCGCCATGGTGACTAGAAGAAGGTCAATGCTTGATGTGCTTCAAGTATTGTCTATGAACTGCCCAGGCCGTGGAAATTAGAGGCACAGAATAAAAGGTGGCTTTGTGGCACCACTTTAGACAGTGGGAAGTGAGTGTTTGTTGGTGCAAATCTATTATTTTTGAACGTGTTTGCCAAAAACAAAAGGCTAAATGGCTTGTGAGTTACAAGGTAAAAATATTATGGAAAAAACTGATAAATAAAACTTTTGATTGTGGCAGTGAATTATATGTATGGGGGCCATATGCAAATATATCAATCCTAATATTTACAATATATCTACATTTCAACATCCATTGAGGTAATTCAAACGAAATTACACACTTGCCCAATGTTTATTATTGCTTTGAAATAAATAAAACTAAAATTAATATTAATTTGAATTAAATTAATCAATTTAAAATACATTAATTAACAAATGTACTAGTTTGATTTATTCAACCAACACACTACCAGAAATCAAATTTCACATCTTGTTGTCGCAACTATTCCCATATGATCTTGTGAGTCATTATTTTAAATGTGATCTGTGTTGGTTGACAGTGCTACTGTGGTCTGGCTGTACGTTTGGAACTGATCTGAGCCCAGCTGTTCTGGCAGTCCTTCTGAGATGCTCTGGATAGTCAGACTTACTGGATAGATGCAGGAAGAAGCGAGAAGCGAAGTGCAATGCCACAACTGCTCCTAATGTAACTTCAGCTGGCTTAAAATGACTCCACACACAGAGAGAGAAGCATACCAGCGCACACACGTATGTAAATGTGCACTAACGGCGGCCCTCTTTAGCCTTCTCAAAGGTTTCTCTGGAAAAGCCATAAATTAGTTTTATTATCGTCCCATAAATATGACATTCCCACATTCCTGAATTAGGACTCAATGTGTGAAAAAATCATTAGAAGAAGAGTATGAAATATCTCTGAGCACATGCGAAATACATTACGCTTTCTTATAAACCTTTAGTTATAGAAATGCGTGTGTGTTACCAGTGCTACAGAATCACTTTGGTGGCCAACAAAACAATATCTTACCAGAACAAAAAGGTACGCTATCCAGCTAAAATCGACACAAAATTCTGTGAGCTTTGAGAGAACACAACAAAACAAATAAAGAAAGGTCCTCTCAAATACTTTCTTAACCGTGTAAGAAGCTCAAAGCCAGACCAGCTTTTCAAAAGTACTACAGGAAACCAGCACGCCGGAGGTCTTTTATGTATTGCTGTGGCATCTATTGAGGTTTTCCACAGATGCTAGGCAACTACCCACCCTCCCCTCCTCCAAAACCCCTCACCATTGCACCTCGGTCACCACCAGCGTTTCGTGACCCAGCTTGACCTTTCTTTTTTCACTGACCTTCGTACAATGAGACAGGCCACAATTAAAAGTGCGGAATGCTTTTAAGCGATGACACCTTTCAATGGGCTGACAATGTTCGATTTACTGGATGTTATTAAGCTGGCTTCTGGCCTGGCCCCCATCACCTAGCATCCTTGTCTGAAAGGGATATGATCCCTGTATTTAAGTCTATCCCTCCCCTTTCCCTCCGTTTTTTGTTCGTTAGACTTAAGCTGCTTGAAGGGAACATAAGAAAGAGTGGCTCTGTTCGTGCTAGCCGGCCCGAGGCCTTGAGACCGCTGACACGATGGGCTGCAATTGGTCAAATGAGCTTCATTTCACACGAAGGACATGATATGGCCATTACTGTCCACCGAGTGCTGAACAGAAGGCCGTTCCTGACGGTAATGAGACGGGAGAGAGGCCAAACACCCTGACTGTCAAACCGTCCAAACTTCCTTTCTCACTGTGCTTAGCATTTCACACGCAGAAACCCAATTAGAGCGTCTAGACTGCCTTACAGGTACCTATGATCTGCCATCAGGATAGTCAACTCAATATGGCCTATCTGTCCAGACATCTGAGATCTATATGCCTTTATCCGCTCTTTCCATCTCCGCTGTGGACAGTTTAATTAAAGCTACCATTACAACCAATTTGCAGAGTCCATTATGGCCTCTTAATGGTGGACTGTGCCAGAGAAAACAAAGAGTAAAGCGAACGTCACACATGCACGGACATGAGTAATTCTTGAGTCGTAATAAATGTGGGGGGTGGGTTATGACACAATAACTAAAGGAAGACAAACCGTCAAGTGTCCCTCACGATACAGACCAAGGACAAGAAAAAACTAAGAAATAGGAACAGAAACACCTGATCTAATTATAAAAATAAAAGTTATGAAAAAAATTGAAAATGTCTTTAAATGTATTGATAAATCCCATTATGCAAACCATTAAACTAAATAAACTAAACTGAACTAAACATTTAATATCTAATAAATATAACGCAGTTGGTCATCGTCTTCGACCTATTTATTACTTGTCAACACAAATGCATTTTCTGAAAGACTAAAATCTAAAGTGGATGGGGAAAGAAAAGAGGAAGTGAGAGAGACAGTGAAATCATCTGCTATCTCCTGTCTGCAGACCATCTGATCAAAAGAGCCTGAGCTTTACAACGATGTGGTCTCCATATGCATTAGCTGCAAACCATAACCAATGTAAAGCTGTCAGTGTTTGTCTGTGCCTAAAGGAGGAGTTTGGCTTGCTTTTTTTCTCTCTCTCTGGTGTGTTTCACATCTCCATTCTGCACTACACTTTCTCAACTCTCTACTAATTAGGGAAGCAGTTGCTCATCTTCTTAATCCTCCAGAGAGTTTAACCCAAAACTCAGAAGTGGTCAAAACTGATCTGAAAGAAGATCCGGAGCATCAGGTCTCCAAGCGGCCCATCACTCTGACAGGCCGAATTAAGTTTAAAATTTGGCTCACAAAAAAGACTTTCCTACAATAACAACAACCAAAACTTGCAAACTATAAAGACTACACATAATATAAAAAATTTGAGTGGTGTTTGTCTGTGCGGTTCATCCACATGTCAATTGAATTGAGTGGTTTGAATAGCATTACGCACAAAACATTTTCACATCAGTTTTTCACTTCATAAACTGAATTAACAATCAAATTCGATCATAGGACGAGATACACGCTGAAAAAAAAAAATCATCAAGGGAAATTGGTTCTCCTGATACAAAACGGCATACTAGCAGATAGGATGGGTGACAGGGTGCTTTAAGAGGAGCTGGTCCAGACCCAACAACGTTTGTAACCTGCTACGCACCATTTGGGGCACATCCTATCTAAATGGTCGCTTTGAAGCTAAACCACAGGTCTACTGTATCCCTAAAGAGAGCGAGAGAGAGAGATAAGACCTCCCTATTAAAGAAACGAAGAGAAGCAGAGGGGACTGTCAGGGCCATTTCCCCCTGCCCAGGCTGCAGTAGCTGTAGACGGGCTGCGGAGCGGGACCATTTGAAGTGAAGAACACTCGAGGGATTGAAAAACAGAAAACCCTTGGTTGGATTCCTGGCTTTGTGCAACAAGAGGATGAAATTCTATAAGGACTCCACTAGTGTGCACTCTTGATTTTTTTCCCCTCTACCTCTCCTGTCTTGCTTTTTTTCTACAAAAAAGCAAAGGGTTTTGCTGGTCTTGGGGTTGTGAAGCAGACAAGGAACATTCCTCAGGGGGGCCCAGGCGCCCTTTCTTGACACATCTCAGTGTTGCACTTTCTTTCCCCCCTCCCTTCCTCTGTTCCCTCTCTCCAACCACTTCAGTCCCACTTTCCCCCATCGCTCGACTCTTTTCTCTAACATTCTCTGTCTCGGCTACCTCATATCTGTCCTTACCCACCATCCCTTACTCTCCAGAGAAGCCTGCCTCCGTTCCTCAGACTCAAACCCATCCTGGCGCTCTTTTTCGGCCCTTCACCATCTCACACTCCCTCTGCTTGCATTCTCCATCACTCTGCTGGGCTTCTGTTTGTTTGGTAAAGACTGTTGAGTCTTTGACGTCTGTAGATGCCTGTGATTTCTCCCAGGCTCCCGAGGGGCCCAGGGAGAGAGTGCTTTGTGCTCTGACAACGTGGGCCTGCAAGGAGGGAGCTGGGACTGTTTTTCTGCTCCAGCGCTTCTTGGCAGGGTGTTTAACCAGTATCGGTGCACTATGCTACTTCCAGGTGAAAGATTGGGACTTGGAGGAAGAGACTGCACTAGACTAGACAATAAACCAAATCAACAGTAGGGCAGAAGTGCGTTTATTTAGTTTAAGGTGATTTTTTTTCTCAATAAAACAAGCACGGCACAGCACAGTTCCTAAAGCTGGGATCCTTCACAGAAAACCCACAATATCCAAACGAACTATTTCTGGAGCGAGATGTTTTAGTAGCCACAAGCCCTTCAATACTATAAAATAAATACTATAATTTATTTTAATTATACCCTCCTATGACTAGAAAATGTATTTAATATATCAAAATGAATGCAACCACTTTGTGTAGTGCATCTCGATACATGTATAATGACATTTAAGAGAACGACTCTACATAAAGCTTGACATATCGAAGAATCTACACATTTCCTTGAAAGGGGCTTCTGAAAGGCTTGCTGAAACAACTCTTCCAATCCTTTCCTCCATCTCTGCAGGGCTTTATAGTGACCTGCTCCATAAAAGAAGCTGTAAGAGATGAGGATAGCGAAGCAAGACATTAAAACTTGATAAATGA
The DNA here is from genome assembly GCA_032353835.1 of Enteromius viviparus. Classification (NCBI taxonomy): domain Eukaryota; kingdom Metazoa; phylum Chordata; class Actinopteri; order Cypriniformes; family Cyprinidae; genus Enteromius; species Enteromius viviparus. The sequence continues at coordinate 11,881,237 of JAUCNO010000044.1, forward strand.
CTTTTTAGGAGGCTCTGCCATGATAACACTTTACTGCTTGCTTTGCCATTTTCAGAGCCTTCCTCATTAAAGCCATTTGGCTTCAAGGCCAAACTCTCCATTCATTTATAATCAAATGAGGGAACTTGATGATGAACTAATTCATTCATCAGATTTTTATGAACAATGGCCATCTGAGATAAAAAAAAGGAGGCAGATTTCTATAGCGTTGCCCCCCATATGAAAGGGCGCATTGCATCGCTTGCTGGCACAAAACTTACATGTCGTTTGAAGAAGAAATAGAGAGGAGGAGTGAAGAAATGAGAAGAACATTTGAGATATCTCAGTGGACAAAGGGGTTAGGGAATGCCATTCAGTATGACATTCGTGATTTTCATTTAGTCTAAAAACCAAACGTTGCTGAGAAAAAAAAAAAAATAGTCAGTCTTTTAACTGTATTTGAATGCTGATTTTGAATAAAGTGACTATATAATAAAACATTTGAGCAATAGTAAATTTGCCATATGAAATAGTGACAGTAGATCAAACACATAGACTTTTTTTTAGGTCTGTAGAGCAACTCGATGTATAAAACTACTACTGGAAGATGAGCCGGTGTGTGGAGCCCCACTCCATAAGGCTCAAGGCCATGGAGAAATAAAATACACCTACACATAAATGCTGGCACAGGCATGTACAGTACACATGCATTTATAGGTAAGTAACCACATTTAATATCCTTAAAGAGAGTGACTACAGCATTTGAACCACCTGTCTCTGTGTGCCATATTGTTCTAGCCAGATAGTATGACAATTCACAAATTTAATAAGATGCTGCTGCCAAAAATCCTGATAAAACAAATCTAACATCAAATTTTTAAAATAACACCTCTGTGTAACTTGCAGTTTCTCATAAACGTGACTTAAGCCATGACGTTGAGCAGTTGTAACAATGTAAGATTTTTCATGTCAAATTTATGTGAAATGCAGTTGTTTTTGTGAATTGCAAATTACAAGAAATAAACTTGCAATTATAAGAAAGGTCACAGACTATGAGAGTCTCTCCTAACAAATCCGGCTAATTGCAGTTTACAACTAGACAAAAGCTTTTTTCCTGACCTCAAAAAAGCAAACGTACTGTGGCATAATTATCATATAGAGTTATAGTTAAGCTGTCAGCTTCTTGTAGACATGTGAATTATGAAAACCGTGATGTAAAATGTTTTGGACATTACTTTTACAAGGAGCTACTGCTGCCACCAAAGACCAAAAGTATGGGCACGCGAGAGAGAAAAGTGGAAAAGGAAAATAAAGAGGGACAGAGAGGAAGGAAGAGAAGTAGAGAGACAGAGTGTGGCATTGAGGCCATGGCGGCTGTATGTTTGACATTGGAAATGGTTTAGAGCAGAAGGAACTGGCAATTTCTATCTCTAATTAAAGGCTTTGGCTCACATGACCGTGTACAGGTGCACCAACACCAGACTGCAGAGCTGGGAAGAAAGGCCTCCTTGTGTGTGGTGAAGCCATGGTCGCTCAGCGGGAGTTTCCACACACACACACACACAGAGAGGATGCAGCCAAGGAGTGCAAACATTCACATTCATTACCTTCACTACAATTTCAAGCCCTTATTTCAAGTGACAGAAAAAACTATGCAAAGTTGTTGTTATTTTACAAGTTCTTTCCTTCTCTTTTCCTGTTCTGCTCATGAGCTTTCTACTTTCCAAACAACTTCACTGAGGACCTTTTGTCAATTTTTGAGCAACTCAAGTGGTCAGATTACCAAGAACCTATTTTTATTTTCTTATGAAACTCCAGGATCTGAAGATCTCGGACTAAAGAAGGCACAAAAATTTCACTTCGGCAAAAACAAATTGTCTGAATATTACACATTTTCACTTCTTCATTTACAATAAAGAATGGATAATTTTTTTTCCTTTTTTTTTTTAAATAAAGCTTTATAACATTTAGTTTTAGTTTTTCAATGAAGTATTTTTCAATTAAGTATGTGTGTGGGATTTTTTTAACGCTTTGATGCCTCATTTTATACTTTTTAAAATTATATTAATATATATATTTTTT